>MJUT01046247.1:64367-86249 GCA_002080005.1 Gigantidas platifrons | reverse complement strand
AACATGTAAGTTGCAAAACTAAATTTGAATTACAAATTAAATTACTGTTAGAGTAGAATATTGTATGAAATTTTTTTATATTTATTTATTTTTTTTTGCAAAATTTGTGGGAAATTTATCCTTGTGTATATTTTTAAGCAAACGATTCAATTATAAATCACTTCAAGTTCACAATTTTCAAATTTTATATCAGTGGCAAGACGAAAAGAAAGATTTCTTTAAAACACTGTCATCAGAATATACTTGTACTATAACAGCATTATATATATGTTATACATCATGCTTGCTTCTCACAAAACAACAATCTTATTAAAATTTGATGTTTGTTGTATATTTAAAAAAAATTAGTTTGTGATACAGTAATATCTAACTACATCCTGTATGGGGTCATGTAAGGGTTCATACACGAATCTCACCAATCAGTGATGAGCATACCGAAATTTGAGGTATTAGAACCAAGCACCAAGCTGTTGTCCGATTGGTCAATTTATTTAACTGTCTTGTATATTATTGGACAATCCAAGAGGAATACAACATTACATGACTGACATGACCCTATACTGACTTTGTTAGATTTTAGTGTGTCGAGGAAAAAGAATTAAAAAAAACAAAAACAAAAACAAACATCTAATTTTAATTAGATAAACAAAACAATAGAAAAAAAATATATTATCAAATTGTCAAACTTTATAATACAGTTGAACCTGGTTACTTTGAACTTGTATGAGGGGGCTCGGGTGGCTCAAATTCAGTGAGTTAGGTAATCGGATTACCTCATTCAAGCCTATCACCAATACGGCGTGGGTTCACGCCCGGCTTTGTAAATTACATAAAAAGGTGCACTCTACTCGCAGCTGCAAGTGATAAAGTTTACCAGTTGCTTGCCCATGGTCGGTGGTTCTCTCCAGGTACTTCGGCTTCTTCCACCACTAAAACTGGTTGCCATGATATAGCTGAAATATTGCTGAAAGTGGCGTTAAGCACCAAAAATCAATCAATCAATCAATCCAAAATTATATAAAGTTTGACAATGATAATATATTAATATTTATATAGCTTTGTGTAGAAATGCTTTATATTTGTTTATGTTTAGTAGTGCATGTTTAGTTAGGAATTATTTTAATGTTTCAAGAACGTAGAATTGATATAAGATTAGACAGCCATTATTTTTAATGTCTTACAGCTATAAAATAGATAAAATCCTTGAAGAATTTAATTGTACACCCCCCCCCCCCTCCCCCCAATTTTGAAGAGAAAATTTCATCAGTTGGTGTGAATATATATATTTATCAAGAATACAGGCTTTATCAGGGATACATTCTATTGTTTTTTTTTATTTTTTATTGAGTTTAGAAAAAATTCATGGTTCTGCGAACATGAAGTAGACATTTTTTATTCATCAAGATAATACCTAGCTTACAATCTTTGATGGAGGATCAGGCAGGAACTATATATATTTATATACCATACCTGCATTCAAATTGCTAAATACAACATTTTGAATCCTTTATTACTATGTTTATAGCATGTTCTTAGCCAATGTTTTATTTAGCTATTGCTATTCTGCAGCTAAATTATATTTTTCTGGTATAGATATATTGTGACATATAGCATGGATATAGCATTGTGCTTATTAGGTTTTATTTAATAAAGTATTCTATTTACTAATATTTTATTTTTTATTTAACCAAGCTATTAATTACTTGTCTTTTTGCTATTTATTAATAACCAAACTATATTCCAATTACTAATATTTTATTTATGGAGATATAGCCATTTTATTATTAACCAAGCTATATATATTCCAATTACTAATATTTTATTTAGTTACTAATAAACAATTATTAGCTTTTATTAACCTTTTTTTGTTTAATTACTAATAAACTATTATCTGCTTTTATTAACCATATTTTATTCAGTTACTAAAAAAAATATTATTAACTTTTTATTAACCTTATTTTATTTAGTTACTAATAAATTATTATTAGCTTCTATTAACCACTTTTAGTTAGTTTTGCATGTGTTAACAGCTTGCAATAACCTTTTTTTTCTAGCACGTAACATTTCTCTACCTGTTGCAGCACAAGTCAATGGTGACCCACTCCAGGCATATGCAGTACAGGCTTACCCAGGTATTGGTAAGTATTTGGTTGGTAAGAGCTGTCATGTTTGTATGCCCCCTCTCCCAGTGTTTGGTTGGTAAGAGCTGTCATGTTTTTATGCCCCCTCTCCCAGTGTTTGGTTGGTAAGAGCTGTCATGTTTTTATGCCCCCTCTCCCAGTGTTTGGTTGGTAAGAGCTGTCATGTTTTTATGCCCCCTCTCCCAGTGTTTGGTTGGTAAGAACTGTCATGTGTTTTATGCCCCCTCTCCCAGTGTTTGGTTGGTCAGAGCTGTCATGTTTTTAAGTATTTGGTTGGTAAGAGCTGTCATGTTTGTATGCCCCCTCTCCCAGTGTTTGGTTGGTAAGAACTGTCATGTTTTTATGCCCCCTCTCCCAGTGTTTGGTTGGTAAGAGCTGTCATGTTTTTATGCCCCCTCTCCCAGTGTTTGGTTGGTAAGAGCTGTCATGTTTTATGCCCCCTCTCCCAGTGTTTGGTTGGTAAGAGCTGTCATGTGTTTTATGCCCCCTCTCCCAGTGTTTGGTTGGTAAGAGCTGTCATGTGTTTCAGTGTTTGGTTGGTAAGAGCTGTCATGTTTTTATGTCCCCTCTCCCAGTGTTTGGTTGGTTAGAGCTGTCATGTTTTTATGTCCCCTCTCCTAGTGTTTGGTTGGTATGAGCTGTCATGTTTTTATGCCCCCTCTCCCAGTGTTTGGTTGGTAAGAGCTGTCATGTTTTATGCCCCCTCTCCCAGTGTTTGGTTGGTAAGAGCTGTCATGTGTTTTATGCCCCTCTCCCAGTGTTTGGTTGGTAAGAGCTGTCATGTGTTTCCCACAAAGATGAGAGGACATTCAGTGTTAATCTTGGCAGTCTTTCTGTCCGTCTCAATTTCGTTTTTGTTCAAACAATCTTTGCCTTAATTTTTTTCACCTACTTGCTCAAAAGCCAAATTTAGCAAATTTTCTATTTATTCAAGCAAATTCTTTCATAATTTTCACTTGTCAGAATCAATTTTTACTTGTCCCAGGCTTCTGGTAATTGAGTTAGCATGAAGACTGTTCAAATGTAGCTATTATTCCTTTATGGTGCCAGGGCTATGTCCCTTGATTAAAAGAAAAATAGCAAATGGGTAGATGTTAAAAAAAATCGTGAGCTATGTTTAAGGAAAAGAATAAAGGAAAGATTTTACATGTGTTTCATAATTTTAAAGATGTACACACCTGTTTAGAATTCTTCAAACAAGATGTCCCTGAAGATTTGATTTAATTTTGATTTTGGTGTTTAATGCCACTTTCAGCAATATTTCAGCTATATCATAGTGACCAGCTTTAGTGGTGGAAGAAGCCGGAGTACCCGGAGAGGACCACCGGTGGGGGGGGATTATGAGCAAGCAATTGGTAAACTTTATCACTCGCGGCTGCGAGTCGAGTGCACCTTTTTTAGTAATTTACAAAGCCGGACGCGAACCCACGCCATATTGGTGATAGGCTTGTATGAGTTGTTAGTTAATCCAACGACCTAACTCATTGAGCCACACGGGCCCTCTCTCCCAGAAGATATGACTACATTAAATTGTGTTGTAGAACAATAAAATATTCTTAAATTAATTGTTTTATCCATTTCTGCTCATTCACTGTCAACATCTTTTTATACTAAAATATTTTTTTGTCTGAAAAGTCTTATAAAATGTTTGCAATTGGAACATTTTCCAAACTTGTCAATTTTTATTTCAGCTTACCCTGCATTTGGAGCAATTCAACAAACACTAGCAGCACAGCATGCCACTCTTTTACCAACAGCTCAGAAAGAAGGTAGGTTGTCTCCCTTTTAAGGTCAATAGGTTACCCTCAGACTTCAATTACCTCCCTTTGAAAGTAGGATGATTTTACCCTTATTAGATATAAATATACCATAATGAAGGAATTAAGCTGTTATTTTCCTTAACCTTTGACCTTTGTCTGATTAACATTTGTTATACTGTCATAAATTTATAAATTTTATTCAGTTGTTGAGATAATTATAGCAAATTATCTCCCTTTTGTAAAGAAACCCACTTTCACCCCACTCCCCTTTTTCAGAAATTATGATATTCTAACAAAGTATTTACCATCACATTATTTCATTTCTGACAAGTATTTGACTATCATCACATGATTTTATATCTTGCACAGTACATTAAGTTGTTTCTGTTTATTTGTTAAATGTAGTTAAATTATCTCACTTTTCTTATATAAAAAAAAACCATTTCAAAATTATGTAAGGTACCGGTATTTATTTAAGACAAGGGCATTACTAATTTTACCATATTTTAATGTCTAGGATTGAAAAACAAATCTTTGTTTAACGTTTCCCTGAATTGAATGTTTTTTTTCATGTTGTATTTTTATACTGATGATGGTGATGTATTTTTTAAATGTGGTTGTGCATGCTGATGTTTTAACTCTTGGATCTCTGTTCTCTCCACACATGCACAGACAAACAAATACACACACACACACACGCATAATAGCGAAAAAGCTAACGTTTCAAAACATGGAAAATATTTTAGTAACTATATATCTGTAATAAGACACCGCTGAACTACTGCTGCTCGGTGGTCGTTAAACAATCAATCAATTAATATTTATAATAACAATAAGGAAACATAAAAGTTATACATAATTTGTTATTGTTTGGTATTATATTTGTTGATTTAAATGTCAGTTTAACTAGAACACACTGAAAGATGAGCAAAAAAGGGAGATAATTCACCTGACACAGAAAAATCACTCTTAATTTTATTATTATTTAAATGATTTATTAGACAACAAAACTTTATAATGGAGAAGTGATTTTTGTACAGATCAATACATGTCACGATAACATTTGGAAGTGATTTTTCATCTAGATAACCATGGTAACGGAAATTTTCCGATTCTTACACATACAGATATAGAAAATTATTTTATTTGAAACTATTAGTAGTGACCGTAAGATGAATGACAACAATAAAAATACTTTTTTTTAACATTTGAATTTTCCCTGAAACAAATCAAAATACATTACAGAACTAAATTGTTTAATACATTTTCTTTACAAACACTTTTTTTTCTGTTTTTTTTTTAACGTAATAATAGCACTTACTAACCAACTTCATGTTGTACAATCAAGGAATATTAAAATTTGTTGTTTTGCATTTTGATCATGTGAATTTTTTTCAAAAAGTGATTAAGGAATTTATACAAGTCTTTAAAGAGATTTATATGTCATCCTTAATTGCAAGATTTTGGAAATAATTCGTGTTTGTTTGGGTATCTCAAACCTTCTTCTAAAATAAAGCTATGCTAAATTTGGGGTTAAGTTTCTTCTAAAATAGAGCCATGCTAAATTTGGGTTATCTCCTTTCTAAAATAAAGCCATTCTAAATTTGGGGTTATCTCCCTTCTAAAATAAAGCCATGCTAAATTTTGGGTTATCTCCCTTCTAAAATAAAGCCATGCTAAATTTGGGGTTATCTCCCTTCTAAAATAATGTCATCATGCTAAATTTGGGGTTATAAAATAGGTCATATGAAAATCCTATATCATGATTCATCAGCATTGACAGTGGTACAGTCAACTCCTCCTTATGAGGCAACCCCTTCTACAATGGAAAGTGGCCTTATAAGAGGAGTGGCCTCTCTTGAGGGGGGGGGGGCTATTAGAGGGGGATGACTGCATGGGCAAAAATTAATTAGGGGGTGATACTTTTCCATTTGGATTCTTATGTATGTCTTTATTTTGAGGAAGAAGATACCATTTGTTGTTTATATTTTGTAATGTAGTTTTGACGCTGTTGTGGAACCCGTTTTAATAAGGTAAAAACCCCATAGTTATCGTTACAGGTCCAGAGGGGTGTAACCTGTTTATCTATCACCTTCCCCAAGAATTCGGGGATGCCGAGCTGGCACAGATGTTCATGCCATTTGGAACCGTAATAAGTGCTAAAGTCTACGTCGACCGTGCTACGAATCAAAGCAAATGCTTTGGTAAGTTTCAGGAATTTATGATTTGAAAAAACAATTTACAGTAAAGCTATTAATGTTATTTACCGTATGTGTTTGTGTATACTGGTAGTATCAAGTACCATATTTGGTCATGTATACCGTTAGTATCAATTACCGTATTTGATCGTGTATAATACAGGGATGATTTTGTTTTCAGTTATTTAACTAATTTCAGCTATTTTCCTCTGAAAATTGTTTTCTGAAAGTTACTGGACACGGTCAGAAAGGTCAAAAATGAGCATTTTGAAAGCATTTCTAACCAGAGTCCTTCCTGATAGTATCAGCTGATGTAATATAAATATCATCCTTTAGAAATTCGCAATAGTACTTATTTCTCATGTATACAGGCCTACCTACCAAAAATGACGAGGTGTAGTTTTCTTGGGACAAAAGTGTAATTTTTGGAAGGCAAGATGTAGTTTTAACAAAGAAACTGGTTCATACAAGACTAGTTATGGTATTTTGAAAGTTAAGTGATTATGCAATTAAGTTTTGATGCTTTTTACAGCATAATAAAACAAAATTTATAAATATGACTTGTACCCTGTCAGCTAGCCTTTAGTGTAATAACAATGATATTTTTGTAGGTTTTGTCAGTTTTGATAACCCTACTAGTGCTCAGGCAGCAATTCAAGCTATGAATGGATTCCAGATAGGTATGAAACGTCTTAAGGTTCAGCTTAAACGTCCTAAAGATGCTAACAGACCATATTAAACAGCAATTTCCCAAAGATGGTGAGTCAATTTTTAAATGACTTTAATTTTTGTGGGGAAAAAAATGGCAAACATATATAAGTAGAATAGTATGTCTTTGAATTTTGTCTTTAGGGAGTAAATAACAGTCTTAATGGTATTAAATCATGTGTTTCAAGCAATATTTAAGGATAAGAAATAAGTCATTTTGCATATTTTAAGTGAAGAAAGAAGTGTTTTTAGATAAATGTTTGAAAATAAGAAAATAAGAGTGAGAGTTTAAACAATTTTTTTATAAATAATGAGCCAAGGTTTTTGTTTGTACCATATATGTCCCTGTACAGTGCACACTTATATATAATACATACCATATATGTCCCTGTACAGGACACACTTATATATAAATCATACCATATATGTTCCTGTACAGTACACATATTTATAATACATACAATATATGTTCCTGTTCAGGACACACTTATATATAATATATACCCATCTTTTGATATTTCAAAGTATAATTAGTGTAGCACATGTATTAGTATATAATCTTACTGAATTCTTGTGTATAATACACACATAACTCGTTCAATGAATTTTCTGAGCAAAATGTTGGGCATTATATACAGTTAAGTACGGTAATACAGTTGAGAACATTTTGATCAATATAAATAATGGTGTATGCAGAATGCCCTTCAAAAGTAAAGTGTTATTTTCGCGGTTTATATAGTAAACCATTATTCATTTTTTTTTTAAATTAGAAATTATTATATTCAAGATAGAAAAATCTCGACTCATCTTTTGAGTTAGAGATCAAATGATTTGAAAATTTGAGAAATTGGTCATATATTAAATAGATGTTTTTTTCTTAAGGCTTTTATTTTAAAAAATGGGAAAAGGGTTGGCGATATTTTTTTATGATGCAACAACAGCATTTCTAGTGATACATGATTTATAAACTAACTGTGATAATATATAATTTTTTTTTTTTTTTAAGAATTGCATGTGAAAACTTTTATTGAGGACTTAGAAACAAGTCGTTATTGAAGTAAACAGTAAATAATTTTTTTGTTGTAAAATGTACACATGATTTTTGCCCAAAAAAATGTGTTATCTTGAATTTTTTTTTTAAATGTTAAGGTCGAGACCATACAGACAAGTGTTTGAAAAACAAACCATTTAATTTTGAATGGCATTGGGGAAGGACAATGTAGTTAGATATTTTTTCAATGTCGAATAAATAATTAATTAAAAAATACATGATCATTTCATATTTTTAATGGTCAAATGTCTTTAAAATTATATTCCCCTATTCTGTAGCTCATCTGGACAAGTCCAATTCTACAGGAATTGTAGGGGTTACAGGATAGTAATGAACTATTCCATATACTGTGTAAGTGGGTGATCGGCAGTGTGTAAAGGTGTTAGAATCTTCTTGATTGTAGTACATATCTGGTGAATCGTTGCTTCATTGGTATCTAATCCAGTTATAATGTGTGGTGTATTAAACAGTATCAAACAGTTGTATGACATTTTACGCATAAAACACTTGAATATAATGTAATATAAAAATATAATATTGACAAATTTGCAAATTTCGCAATTTTTGCATTTTTGTACTTGTTACAAATTTGCAAAATAATGCAATTTTTTTGCAAATTTGGAAAATTTGGCAGTTTTTGTGTGTGCAAATTTGCAAAGTATTGCATTTTTGTACTTGTTGCAAATTTGCAAAATATTGCAATTTTGTACTTGACGCAAATTTGCAAAATATTGCAATGTTTTTTGCACATTTGCAAAATATTGCCACTTTTTTCTACCATATTGATACACTGAAACCTGCCTAAACCAAACCTCCTTGGGACCAACATTTGTGTTCGTAATAGACAGGTGTTCTGTTTATACAGGTTACTTTAACAAAGATTTCCATTCCTGTTTATTCAGGTTTCAGTTTAGACAGGTTTCACTGAATCTGAGAAATTTATTTGAAATGTAAAAATTTAACATTTGAATTGGAATATGACAAAAAGTTTATATGTGTCATATATGAAATTATTATACAAAATTTATATTATTAATAAAATTATTAATTACATATTTTTACACTTTGTTAAATGTTAAAATTTATTGATAAAAATTAAAATTGGATAATTTATTAAGCTTGGAAATTATTACATTTTTTCAGGTGTTTTATACATGGAATATCGTACTGTTGTTCAATATTATCATATGATTTTAAACATATTTTTTAAGGCTTAAACCTTCTCATTAAAAAGTATGTTTTATTACATGAAAAGATTTTACAAGAATGAGAATATTTAAGCACTACAAATTTAGCTCTTGAAAAAGACATTACATGTAAACAGATCAATCCAATGCACCATTTTTTTTTCAGAATATTTAATAATTATTATTTTCAAAAATATGAAAATTTTATTCAAAAAAGGGTGCAGAGATTTTTTTTTTACAAAATGTCTTGTTATTTAAGTGTATCTAATCACTAAAGCCTTTAGTTAATTGGTTAAATTGAGCATTTTTTTTATAACACCCAATTTATGTTACATTCACAGCTTTGTGGTCACAGTTTTTTCTCAATATTTTTTTCTTTTTTTTAGATTTTTTTTAATAAATTTTGTGAATTTTGATATTGTAAATCTCTTGTGAATTTTTGCATGTTGATATTATTAATAGGAATTAACATCTTTTCAAACTTATTTTCTTGAGGGAATATTATTGTGAGAAAAAGTTTAAAAAAAAAATGAATTGAGCTCTTTTGATGGAGTGAAACCAAATGGCTTCACATTTTCTACTATATTTTCCCATGTTAAAATGTGATGCAATTTTTATGTTTAAGCAACATTTAATAAATAGTTAGAGCTGTCAGACAAAAAATTTGTTTAATAAATAAATTTTCATGTCATTTTTAAAAAATCAAGTGTATATCATAGGGTTAAAAATGTAAATGGAAATTATTAAGAATTTTGATCTACCAAGAGCTGGAATTAAGATCAAACTAAGAAGAACAATTTATGTCGGTCTTGATAAAATGACTACATTTAACAATTTAATTACTGGCGATATTTGTATAAGAATTTTAGGCACCTTTGTGTAATTTGAAATATTTAAAAGGTACACACAGATTCTTATAAAAAAACTTTTAATCACATTATAGACGTTGAATTTACAGTAGATCTGTTTTTATCGTTACCATGGTTACCACAAGATGAATTAATGTTTTATTTTCTTCTATTTTCAGACACCCAAGGCACACAAGTACTTAAGCCAAAAGCTGTGTGATCAAGGTGAATTTAATCTAATATGAAGAAAGCCCATTGAGGATCACAATTTAAGCTTCGTTTCAGAAAATGTTGAAACAACCCTGTATATATGACTTATTAGCCCCCGATTTTTCATGAACGAAATCCCACCGTAGTTAGACAACTTTGTAAATATTAGATTTAGAAATACTTAATTTATTTATTTTAGCATTAAGTCCACCTAAATTATTGATTTGAATACAATTCAAAGTTTGATTTTCTTTCTTAGTTTTGCAAGCATCTACCAGACTTTGTTGAGATCAGAATCGTGTCAATGTTTTACAAGCATGTACCAGACTTTGTTGATTAGAATCATGTCAATGTTTTACACAAAGGAAATATGGCATTTTATTTTTCTCCATTTTGAAAAATGGATTCAATAGAATAAGCAAAATATACATCGGAGAAATAGATAGATATACATGTACTTATAAGAAACAATTATAGAACAAATGTTATCTTTGAAATATTTTTTTAGTAATATGTTATTTGCTTGCAAAACCAGAAAAGAAGAAATTGCTATTTTAAGAATTGTTATGAATATTTATGAGGAGATTACTATTTGTTTATTTATTATTATGATGTTATAAATTGATAATATTTATATATTTTACAAAATTTGTTAACATAACATTCATGCCCTCTTCACAAAGATTTTGATGGATTTCGTTCTTTTTTAAACATTCCATTGTTATACTGGTATGTTATTATAAGTCTGTAAAACAGTTCATTGTTATGGAGTTTAAAGTTGTGTATATGTAAGTTGTATCTATCTATTCAAAGTCTTGTAAGACATCTTTTCTTATTGGTTGTTGTCTGTCACGTGACACACTCATTGTTGTCATGGTAACCAAGGCATTTAGGATGTATTAGATAAGATGATTGGTCAATTTATTTTTTTGTGGTTATGGTAACACCAAGTGTTGAATGTTGTGGTTCAATCACATGAATTTATTTATATAGGTGTCTACTTAATTAAATTTGGTAAGTAACTAGCTTAAATTTTATCATTTTAATTTAAACTGAAGAGGGCATTGAATATAAAATTATTTTTGTACATATTTCTCTTGCATTCCTTATTGATATGAAATCATGTTTATTATTTATTACAAAACTTATTTATTTTATTAAAACATCATGACATGCCATAGGTATCATTGAGAATTAGAGAGCAGCCATGACCCAGATCATCATAATCATTCAGATGTTTATATTGTTGAAATATTTTAAAGCTTTGTGGTGAAAATTTCATAAAAAGGCGAAAATTGTGAACTTTTGTAATAAATATAATCTGAAATAAAAACATATTAGTTAACAATATACTACAGGAGTGTATAACTTGAGGAGACAATTATCCAAAAACGTAGATATCTAATTTGGTGGACACAACATGTTTGTGGACTAAAGTGTTGAAATGAATATTTCAGATTTTATTGTTTACAATGTTTTCTATTTTTTCGTCATATTAACTAAATTTAATGGTTGCTTCAGAATTGTTTTTATATCACGTTGAGTACATTTTTAAAGGAAGATAGCTTCTATTTTGTTATTTTTGCTGTAAATTATACTTAATGAATTTCATACCACAAATTTAATGAAATTGATTTATGACCAAATATTTATACAATTTATTATGTACAATTATAAAATGTATGAAAATCAGATCATTTTTTTAATTAGAGAAATAAAAAATTTTCTTCTTTTTGATCAAATTAGTTAAATTTATTTAGGTAGAAAATAAAATATGATTCTGTATCAGAAACAGAGAAAATTACAATATTATCTACAGACAAATGCTTAGGATCTAAATTTCATACAGTGTACATTAAATTAAAGGGGAGTTAACTCCATTTAAAGGGAGATAATCATAGTTAAAAAGGGGAAATAATCACTGGTTATAATTGTTAAAAGTCACAGTTTTTAAACTTTACATATAGTTTATAAATATCAGGAACTGTTACTGTTACATATTGTTATTTTTGGGTATTCTGTTAATATTTCAAGTTGTGAAGATAGTTTTGAGCTTAAATTTATTGAGGCCTACATAAGGGTTTATGTAAGTTTTGATATGTAATTGACTCAAATAACAAAAAATGAAAATTTATTTACAAAAAATATAAAAATTGTCATATTTAGAATAATTTTGGAAGATAATTATTTGTCAAAATGATTTGTAGTGAAAAATAAGGGATGAGAAGTACAAGTTTCCCCCCTATGTGGGCCTCACTGTTATTTAAACGGGCCAGGTTGCAATATACTAACGATAGAGAACATATCCCTTGCCTTGAGAAATGATAGTAATTCTTGTTGTACTATGGACTAGTCGTACTAATGAATCCGTAATTTCTGTAAAACAAGTGTAAAATTACTGTATTGAATGAAAATCTTAAAAGTGTGAAATTTTGATATTGTAATTTGCTAAATTATTAATTTTGGACACAGTATAGTGCTTTTAATGTTTTTTTGTCTTTACACTGGATAATTAATTGCCAATTAAAAATTTCTAGATGTTTTGAGAAAGTTAATTATATAGGAATAAGATTTTAATCAAATCTATGAACTACAAACTTAGAATTACCGTAATTTAGTGTATATAATGTACACTTTTACGCCCAGATAGAGATTTTTCAGTCAGGCTGAGTATAGTACTAATATATTGATAAATATATCAGTTTCACTGTTGAACATTGATGGGATAGAAGGGAGTTGTGTTTTGTTTTTAAACATTCACTGATGTGTATTATCTATAGTTAATTACGGTAAAGTTCTTGACAATCAATGAATTTCTATCATATTTTTAATCCAAATAAATTTTTTTTTTTTTACAAATTTAATGTTGTGAGCGATTACGAACAAAATTTGTACACTGTTGTTTAATCTTAGAAGTCATAGTTAAGTGCAATATTTATTTAGAAATTTAAATGTCTCTAGTCAGAATTAACACCACAAAATTCATCTACATGTTTTTTTGTACTTCAGTAAGTTTTTGTCATTTCCCTACAATTGTTATTTCTGTCTTTAAAATAAACAGTAAAAATAATTCTGTAATGAAAATGTGGCCTTACAAGAGGGGTGGCTTCTCTTGAGGGGGACAATTTCCTAGTATTTTACTATCTCAGTAGTGAGGGGCAGCTTCTCTTGAGGGGGACAATCTCCTAGTATTTTACTATCTCAGAAGTGAGGGGCGGCTTCTCTTGAGGGGGACAATCTCCTAGTATTTTACTATCTCAGTAGTGAGGGGCGGCTTCTCTTGAGGGGGACAATCTCCTAGTATTTTACTATCTCAGTAGTGAGAGGTGGCTTCTCTTGAGGGGGACAATCTCCCAGTATTTTACTTTGAGGGGGACAATCTCCCAGTATTTTACTTTGAGGGGGACAATCTCCCAGTATTTTACTATCTCAGTAAAACATCTGAAATCTACCCTGATAGGAGGGATGGCCTTTGGGGGAGAGCGGTCTTATCAGAGGAGGAACTACTATAGCCAGATTCAAAGAGGGACCAAATGAATACTTATTTCTTTTTTAACCTTTATGATTATGAAAATATAATCTTTTAATTTATAATATCATCAAATCTCATTCGAAGTTCCGAAGTTCACTGGAGCGTTTAACATTTTTAACATTTTTTGAGTTATTCAAAATTTGACTAAAGGGGAACAAAGGATTATGTAAGATAGGTAACTCTGTCAGGTATGTTAGACGTTTAAAACGGGACTTCAAAAAACGTTTTGACCACAATTCCAAGTTAACCAATATTGAACTGTATTATTTTAATGGTCTATTTAGAAAATTAAAGGAAACCACCCATTAAAAAAAATATATGAACTTTATATTAAGGGAAAAATAGTATGTGAATTTTGTGGTGTTATTTTGGTGATTACATGGTGCAATATTTATTGTTTTATGTTTTTTTAGTTTTTGGAGGACAAAGAAATCTCAGATTTTATGACCTTCGTGAACTTTGAACTTTTTCAAGGTCAGAAGGTCAGCATTTACATATTGAACTAGTTTTAAATTGTTATGTAAAGTACAGAAATAAATTGTACTGGTTTATAATCTGTTATAAGACATTCTTCAACCAGTAGAATTTATTTCTGTATTAAATATCATGTGTATATAATCATCTCATATAAATTAACACATGACTGATCCTCGACTCATTTTAGACGTTGAACGTTGTTCGTTTTTAGCCAATTAATTACATTTGTATTTTTTATATATAAAAAAATTTGAAAAATATATACAATACCAGTAACAGTTTTAATTCCTTTAAAAAAATATTTTTAAAATATTTTTACATAAAATTTTATCTATTACAAAATTGGCATAAAATTAATTATAAAGTAAAACCTGTATTAAGAGGACAAAGAAAAAGTGGTACTCTAAGACAGGTTGATGATCCTCTTAAAAGAGGTTCAATTCATAGGAAATTTTCTATGACAGGACAAGAGACAAGATGACCTTTTAATACAGGTGACTGCATGAGCAGGTTTGACTGTATAATATTATTTTGAAAGATGTATTGTTGTGTTTTTCTATACTGTTAAAAATTGTAACATACAAATCGGTTGAGGATCAGTCATGACAATATTTTGTATATAAAGCTAATGAGAACAGACCTTGATACTTCATTCTATACAGAAGTTGTTCCATGCTCAAATCATATCATCACAATAAAAAAAAACTAATGTCTATTAGGACATTAATTCTTGTCTTGTTGTTTTTGAAAAACATGTCATGCTTGAATGAATATCACCACTATACAGTAAAATGAGCGATTGTTTCATTCGATGAGATGATAATAGTGTCCGCTTTCTACCAGATCAACATGCTTATTTTGCTAGCTCACTGAAACAAGTCCGTGGTAGACATGTTTCTCCACTTGGTTTGGTTTAGTTTATGGTGTTTAACACCACTTTCAACAATATTTCATTCATATCGTGGTGGTCAGTTTTATTGGTGGAGGAAACCGGAGAAAACCACCGACCAAATCACTCACAAACTTTATCACATAATATTATATTGAATGCACCTCACCTGAGCAGGGTTCAAATTCACAACTTAAGTGGTGATGGGCAGATTGCATAGGTAGTTGTAAATCCAACCTCCATACAATCACGACCACGATGGTGCCCACGTCATGCTTGAATGAATATGGCCAGAATACAGTGAGTTTCATTCGATGAGATGATGATGTCTGCTTTCTACTAGATCAACATGCTTACTTGGCTAGCTCACTGAAACAACAGTCTGTGGATTGACATGTTGCTCCACTTGGAAACGTTATCCCAATTCCGAGCCAAACTGTCTTTGTTTTTTCTCCTCAACACTACATGTTCAGCAGAGAAGCAACAAATACCACTTTAATAGCCTTTGGTTTGACCCGACCGGGCACGAACCCACAATCTATCATATGAAAAAGGTTGACCGTTACACCACCGATACATTAGTAATGTAAGTAAACTATGAAAAGAAAGTTTAGACAGTGATGGTCAACAATTCAACTAATATTGATAAAATGAACAATCATCTCTGAACACAGAAAATACTACAGCATATAACATAGGAAGTCCAGGTCCTGTTTTGGGACAGGCAGTGCCGGATTTAGATACAGAGAGGCCCTAGGTTATTCCCCTTGTGAGGCCCCTCCCAATTCCCTCACCTTCACGACTAGAGGAAGATGGTAGTGTGTTTAATCAATTTCAATAAAGGCGAGGACGATGAGGGGTGTTTAAAATTCTGCAATATTCTGAAATGGAGTTTTAACTGTGAAGGAAAATTACTGAAGGATTGTTTAGAAATTACAGTATGTTATGACAGCATAAGAGAAAGTCCTATAAGTGCTAAAAATATTGTATACCTTGGCCGGAGGCCCCCTAAATGTTGAGGCCCTAGGCTTCAGCATATCAAGCCTATAGGTAAATCCAGCACTGGGGATAGGGGAAAAAATTGGGGGGGGGGGTTAAAATGGTTAATGGGGGTTCAAAACCTCCCCCTCTGAAAATTGGAGCTCCAATGATAGTAGATCATACAGAAACAATAAAAAATCTACATGAGTGAATATTGCTCCAATGGCAGTAGATCATACACAAACAATAAAAAAACCTACACGAGTGAATATTGCTCCAATGGCAGTAGATCATACACAAACAATAAAAAACCTACATGAGTGAATATTGCTCCAATGACAGTAGATCATACACAAACAATAAAAAACCTACATGAGTGAATATTGCTCCAATGACAGTAGATCATACACAAACAATAAAAAACCTACATGAGTGAATATTGCTCCAATGACAGTAGATCATACACAAACAATAAAAAACCTACATGAGTGAATATTGCTCCAATGACAGTAGATCATACTCAAACAATAAAAAACCTACATGAGTGAATATTGTACACACAACAAACACAACTGTGGTAGGACCTATTTGAACTACGTTTGGTTTCTTTCAATCTTGTGGTTCTGAAGAAGATTGTGAAAGATTTCTAATTTCCAACTAATCAGAATCCATGATGGCCATCTTGGATATTGGACAAGGTCACCAGACAGAATCATCCCAAGTTTACAAGTACATTGTGTAGATAAATTTGGCCCAATGGTTCTTTATATCAAAATGTAAAAAGGGGCCGTCATGAACATATGGTAGTTGGACTTACAACTATCTGTGCAATTGGTTCCCATCACCACTAGCTTTGCAGTTTCGAATTCACTAATGGTGAGGTGTACTCGATGCAATATTATGTGATAAAGTTTGCCAGCGACTTGCGACAGGTCGGTGGTTTTCTCGGAGTACTACGGTTTCCTCCACCAATAAAACTGATATTCCCAATATAACTGAAATATTGTTGAAAGTGGTGTTAAACATCATAACCCTAACCCTCAAAATATAAGAAGCTAATGGATAAAAATGCCAAGGGATGCAAAAAGCTC
The DNA here is from genome assembly GCA_002080005.1 of Gigantidas platifrons. NCBI lineage: Eukaryota > Metazoa > Mollusca > Bivalvia > Mytilida > Modiolidae > Gigantidas > Gigantidas platifrons. Next base: position 69,176 of record MJUT01046247.1, on the reverse strand, counting down.
ACTTGAGCCTTTGGCTCTGGTAAGGTAAAAATGGCTAAATTCATATAGGCACAATTGCTGTATAAAATGATAATCATCATGTAAAAGTCACAGGAAGATCTTCATTAAGTCCCTATCAACTTTGTACAGGTTGGAAAACATTTTTATATAAATATTGTGGGGCTGTCATGGTAGTTGGATTTATAAATACCTATGCAATCAGTGCCTATCACTTCTAATGTTGTGAGTTCGAATACTGCTCTGGTAAGGTGTACTCGATACCACATTAAGTGAAAAAGTTTGTCAGTGACTAGTGGTTGGTGGTTTTTCTCTGGGTACTCGTCAATAAAACTGACCGTCACGATATAACTGTAATATTGCTGGGTGGCATTATATTAAACACCATAACTCTATAAATATTGTAAATGAGTCAATTATACAAAATAGGTTCTGTCCCTTCTACTGAAAATGTTGAAAAATGGTTATATTCTTTTCTCCCATTATTACTGCATTTTAACCCCATTGAACCAGTGGTGGAAAAATCTCAGGCTGTCCAGCACTTTTTGACAAAAAATAAGGGCAAATTTTAGGGATAAAATTAAGAAATTTTAGGGCTAATTTAGGACTAAAATTAGGAATTTTAAAACTAAATTAGGGCAGTTTTAGACATTTAAATGTACTTACCTTCGCAAATTTGACAATAAAGAAACTAATAAAAAAATACTTTAGGTACAGGAAGGGCGTCTTCCAGGGTTCCATTGTCTCAATAAACAAGCTTGACACATGGATCCACTGGTCAACTGCCTTTCACTGCATTATCTGAATAAGAACTGCAAACTACATTAAGACACATTTTGTATGAATGCATTTTCAAAATTGCTAGAGTAGAAATATAAAAAAAATAGGAATTGACATGAAAAATTAGGTTTTTTTTTGGATTTCCCCTTGAATTCAAAATTTTTTAAGGAATTTTAGCAAAACTAAAAAAATTTAGGATTTTTTAGGAATTTTAGGGCCGCTGGACAGCCTGAAATCTGTAATCCTCTATAGAGGATTAAAATTTCTCACCCCTTGGATAAAGTAGTCCGTTAATTTTGGGGTAAAAAAATTTCTATCTTACCCTGGCTCCAGGGTAAAGACAAGCTACACGCCCTTGTTCCCGCAAAATTGTTTTTCATTGTTGAATTAAACTGTCGATTTATAGACATGCATCCGTGTCTTGACAGTATTTTAAATGTATTTCACAATACAATACAATGTATTTTATAAATATATGATATATATGCTACTACAACAGCGATAAATACCTGTAAAAAGGTTATTTGACGTTGGTCAAAGGGAGGTAATTTTTTTTTTAATTTACGTTAGTTACTAACAAGGGAGAGCACTCTATATTTTCTCAAAGAAAACAAATATTGTTACGATAGAAAGATATGAGAAAAAGAGTCAAACACCGTAAAAGGTGCAGGATTTTTTTTTATTGTAGAATCTATCACAAGTTTGTTAACTTTATTATTTTGAACCCTTTTAAAGTAATAAAATTAAAATCTTGTTTTATTTTATTACGTGGCATTTTGGTCTTGTGATGCAGTTCACAAATTGATGCGCCAAACTACACAAAAAGTAAACAAACATTGCCATGGTAGAAAGGGGTGAGAAAAAGAGTAAAACACCGTGAAAGGTGCAAGATAGTAAAATCTGTGACACCCTCGGGTAAGATTTAAATCGCATCCAACTAGGACAAGCCTCTTTCGATACGATTTAAATCTTACACTCGGGTGTCACAGATTTTACTATCTTGCACCTTTCCTGGTGTTAGACTCTATATGTCTCGTGTCCTTCCCCACATTAATTTCAAATTTTGAAATAAAGTTTGTGTTAAATAATGGGAGAAACAAATTCTCCTTCAGTTGCCCATGTGGATTACGATAATTCTCCACTCTCGAGAGTTAAATTAAAAATTTTAACCACTGGCTTGTGGTTAAAATTTAATTCTCTTGAGTGGAGAAATATCATAACCCACGGGCAACTGAAGGAAAATCTATATATAATCCTAATATATCTGTAAAAGAAAGAGAAAAAAAAAAAAAATCTATTTATATCTCGCGTGCCACATGCAGATCGTTTATTTGAATTTTTTCAGAGAGTAAACTATAATAAAACAGCACGAAACTGGGTTAGGGCTAGGATTATGGTGTTTAACGCCACTTTCAACAATATTTCAGTGATATGGTGGCAGTCAATTTCATTGGTGGTGGAAATAGGAATACCTGGAGAAAACCACCAACCTGCCACAAGTCACTGACAAACTTTCTCGCATAATGTTGTATCAAGTACACCTCGCCATAAGCGGGATTCAAACTCACAACCTTAGTAGCGATAGGCACCGATTGCACAGGTAGCTGTAAATCCAACAATCATACGATCACGACCACGACCACGACGTACCCCTGCATGAAACTGAAATTAAGCTCAAATGATAATGCATAAATATGCACATACAACTAAAATTAGATGTTTGTCCTGTACCCTCCATGGTGAATGTGTCAACCAAATATAATGAGCCTCAGTGCTAAGGTAATAGAGAAACTGACCTAATCACGAAAACTTAGCAGTAAGTTTTACAAAGTCAGTAGACCATAAATATGATGTCAATGTCAGGTGACACATGCCTCGCACCATGCACACACCATGATTAATATGTGGATCAAGTATGGGGAACATAGAATATATGGCAGCAGTGAAACCTACCTAATCATAAAAAACTTTATATTAACCCTGTTCTTGTCGTCCGAAACACAATACCTATGTCTCGCTGAAAGTCACAGACCAGACAAAAATAGTAATTATCCTTAAGAAGTCACATGACAATAAAAATATGCTTATAATCAATTACATGTCAAATATGATTACATGATCGTATGGTAGTTGGATTTACAACAACCTGCGCAATAAGTGCATATCGCCATACAAATTGTGAGTTCTAATCCCATTCATGGAGGGTTGCACTCGATACAACATTATGTGAATAACTTTGTCAGTGACATGTGACAGGTCAGTGGTTTTCTCCGGTTTCCTCAACCAATAAAACTGACCGCCACAATATAACTGAAATATTGTTGAAAGTGGTGTTAAAAACCAGAAACAAAACCAAACCTATCAATTTTAGCACTCAATTCTTAATATCCACTCAAGTTTCAAGAATACCATCCACTGCCAAATAACCCAGTCAAAGAAAGACAACTCTTGTTGAAAGTTTATAAATTGTTGTGAATATAAAAAGTGTTATATTTAACAAATAATAATGTCATGTGATGATTTCTCTGGAAATCATAATTCATTGTCTTCTGAATAAAAATAAAAACAATTAAAATATTACATCAATATTAAGAATCATATTCTTTATAGATACAAAGTCATTCAGAATGAAAAATTGTTTAAATACATGATACAATGTTCATGTATTACATCTAAATTCAAGGTAAATGTCACGTGTTCCATCAAAGCTTTATCAGGAAAATACAATTCTTGCTGTCAACCAATACAGCTTTAACTCTGTCTCATTCACAATAAAACGCTAGCACCATAAAAACAAGGGTTTACTGTCATCAGAAGATATCTGTTTCATNGGAATTGTTTACGGAGATAAAAAATGGTACGTTGGGACCAGCGGATTGGACGTTTCCATAAAAAGTAACCACTTGTGATGTTTCTGCCACCATCGGAAGAAATAAAATTGAAATTTTCAATAAAGTAATGAAAAGATTTATACATTGCCATATTTTTCACACAAAAAAAAGAAGAAAAAATGCCTCCCTCATCACTTTTTACAGCAGTAAAAGGATAAAAAAAAATGCCGCCCTCCCTCATCAATTTTGACAAAAAAGGGCCTGAGAACCAAGTAATTAATTTTGCATGGCCTAAGAAGTGTTATATTTTACAAATAATAATGTCATGTGATGATTTCTCTGGAAATCATCATTCATTGTCTTCTGAATAAAAATAAAAACAATTAAAATATTACATCAATATTAAGAATCATATTCTTTATAGATACAAAGTCATTCAGAATGAAAAATTGTTTAAATACAAGATACCATGTACATGTATTACGTCTAAATTCAAGGTCAATGTCACGTTTTCCATCAAAGCTTTATCAGCAAAATACAATTCTTGCTGTCAACCAATGCAGCTTTAACTCTGTCTCATTCACAATAAAATGCTAGCACCATAAAAACAAGGGTTTACTGTCATCAGAAGATATCTGTTTCATCCCATACGGCATAACCACGCTTCACCATCTCCTGGGCAATTTTAATATCCTGTTAAAATAGAAAATTTTATCTATAATAAAAACCTGTAACTTGAATGCATCCTTTTCCTTTGATCATTTTAAGGTTTATATACCAGAATGTAAGCAACAGCTAAGAACTATTAAATAATACACACAGAAACCAGATATTCCACTTTAAATCTGGGATGTAGTTTTATTATTCTCAGAGAGCTGTGCAATAATCAACGACCTTTGCGATTGTTTAACCATTTAACTCTGAAAAACATGAAATAAATATAAGCAAAAAATCTAAGTTACTGTGTATGAATCGTTTCTGGAATAACCTTCATCAGGAACAAAAGCTAAAACAATCTAATTTACTATGTATGAAGTGTTTCTGGAATAACATTCATCAGGTACAAAAACTAAAAAAATCTAATGTACTGTGTATGAAGTGTTTCTGGAATAACCTTCATCAGGAACAAAAGCTAAAACAATCTAATTGACTGTGTATGAAGTGTTTCTGGAATAACATTCATCAGGTACAAAAACTAAAA
>MJUT01046247.1:38421-55267 GCA_002080005.1 Gigantidas platifrons | reverse complement strand
ATACCATCTATCTATGTAACTACCACACATGAGGAGAGCACACTAACCATTATACCATCTATCTATGTAACTACTGCACATGAGGCGAGCACACTAACCATTATACCATCTATCTATGTAACTACCACACAGGAGGTGAGCACACTAACCATTATACCATCTATCTATGTAACGTATTGGAGAAACTGATCTTATTCAAACATAAAATTTACTTGTTTTATTTTTATTTGATAAGGGTGTTAAAACTAGAGGCCCACATATGTAGCTGGTTTATGTTCTATTGCTTCACACTCTGGTTCATGGCTGATACAAAAGCCATGTTATAATAATATCATATCTCCTTTTATTTTATAGGGATGTTAAAACTAGAGGCCCACATGGGCAAGAATGCAGCATGTGATCTGGTATCACTCATATATACTTGTTTCACTCTTCTGGTAAAGAAAGATTTTAACCTTCCCAGATCTTGAACCCAATAGAGTGAGTGATTGATTGTTGCTAAAACTAAATGAACAATTTTCAGCTATACCGTGGCGAGAACAAGTTACATTTCAATCAGATGATGTCTGCCTTGTACTAGATCAACACGCTTAGATGGATTCTATTGTGCTGCTCATTAAAACAACAATCCATAGGTAGACATGTTGCCATACATTGACACATTATTCTGATTCTATAGTGCTGCTCATTAAAACAACAATCCACAGGTAGACATGTTGCCCTACATTTGACACATTATTCTGATTCCAAGCCATCCAGTCTTTGTTCTTTCTCTTTAAAACTGCAGAGAAGCAACAAATACCAATTTAATAGCCTTTAGTTTGACCTGACCAGGCCTCATAGTGATCATGCTAACAATAACACTACATATGTGGTTTGAACCCAATAGATCACATGACCATCATTGGCTCTTGAGTAGATAAGTGGTTGGAGGTTTGGATTTGGTCTTATGGTGTTTAACGCCACTTTCAACAATATATCAGCTACATCGTGGCGGTCAGTTTCATTTCTGGAGGAAAGCGGAGGATGCTGAGAAAACCAATGACCTGTCGCAAGTCACTAACAAATTTTATCACATAATGTTGAGCAGGTTCGAACTCCCAACATTAGTGGCGATATGATCATGACCACAATGACCCCAGTGGATTGGAATTATACTTGTGAACTAGATGAGAAGGTTTATCATGAGTTATAATTGTGAACTAAATGAGGTGGTTTATCATGAGTTATACTTGTGAACTAGATGAGGTGGTTTATCATGAGTTATAATTGTGAACTAGATGAGGTGGTTTATCATGAGTTATAATTATGAACTAGATGTGGTGGTTTATCATGAGTTATAATTGTGAACTAGTTGAGGTGGTTTATCATGAGTTATACTTGTGAACTAGATGAGGTGGTTTATCATGAGTTATAATTGTGAACTAGATGAGGTGGTTTATCATGAGTTATAATTATGAACTAGATGGGGTGGTTCATCATGAGTTATAATTGTGAACTAGATGAGGTGGTTTATCATGAGTTATAATTATGAACTAGATGAGGTGGTTTATCATGAGTTATAATCATGAATTAGATGTGGTGGTTTATCATGAGTTATAATTATGAACTAGATGAGATGGTTTATCATGAGTTATAATTATGAACTAGATGAGCCTGGTTCATCATGAGTTATAATTGTGAACTAGATGAGGTGGTTTATCATGAGTTATAATTATGAACTAGATGAGGTGGTTTATCATGAGTTATAATCATGAACTAGATGAGGTGGTTTATCATGAGTTATAATTATGAACTAGATGAGGTGGTTATCATGAGTTATAATCATGAACTAGATGAGGTGGTTTGTTATGAGTTATAATTATGAACTAGATGAGGTGGTTTATTATGAGTTATAATTGTGAACTAGATGAGGTGGTTTATCATGAGTTATAATTATGAACTAGATGAGGTGGTTTATCATGAGTTATAATTATGAACTAGATGAGGTGGTTTATCACGAGTTATAATTATGAACTAGATAAGGTGGTTTATCATGAGTTATACTTGTGAACTAGATGAGGTGGTTTATCATGAGTTATAATTGTGAACTAGATGAGGTGGTTTATCTTGAGTTATAATTATGAACTAGATGAGGTGGTTTATCATGAATTATACTTGTGAACTAGATAAGGTGGTTTATCATGAGTTATAATTATGAACTTGATGAGGTGGTTTATCATGAGTTATAGTTATGAACTAGATGAGGTGGTTTATCATGAGTTATACTTGTGAACTAGATGAGAGAAGGTCTGTCATGAGTTATAATTATGAACTAGATGAGGTGGTTTATCATGAGTTATAATTATGAACTAGATGAGGTGGTTTATCATGAGTTATAATTGTGAACTAGATGAGGTGGTTTATCATGAGTTATAATTATGAACTAGATGAGGTGGTTTATCATGAGTTATAATTATGAACTAGATGAGGTGGTTCGTCATGAGTCATAATTGTGAACTAGATGAGGAGGTGTGTCATACCTACTGGTTTGATATGAGCCAGATGACATTCTATAGCCTGGAATGGCAGACTCTCAAATTCAGATCTGAAAAATACGAGTTTGTGGTTATTTTCTCTGTATTAAATAACACTTGTGGTATCTGTCAAACATCACTCTCTGACCTGGAATAACACAATCTAATAAATATTGTTAGCTCCTTTTTTTTGGTGATACACTAAAATTCCACTCGAGGTCATGTCAGTAAAAGATGTGAAAAATAAACCATATGTGTCAAAAAAATATTATTTGGTGTGGTTTTGTTTTTTGTTTTGTTTATCATATATATAGATCCTCCTTCAGTTGCCGGTGGGTTACAATATTTCTCCACTCAAGAGAGTTAAATTAAAAATTTTAACCACAAGCCGTCAGGCGAGTGGTTAAATTTTTTAATTTAACTCTCGAGAGTGGAGAAATACCATAACCCAGCTGGGCAACTGAAGGAGAATTTGTTTCTCCCATTATTTAACACGAACTTTATTTCAAAAGCCGTCAAACGAGTCAAATGCGGCGAAAGGCTCGAGACATTTTAATCGTCTAGAGGATTACAAATTTCTCCACCACTGGTTCAGTGGGGTTAAAATGACGTCATAATGGGAGAAACATTTATTCATCATGTGCACCTTGGTCGTCCAGGTTCAACCAAGGGTCCCTGTTTTACAACAAAAGATAACATGTACAGAGTGAGACATGTAACTTACTGTGATCTGGTTTGACACAAATTAATTCAGCACAATAAACCATTGATGCAAATGGAGAGAAACAAGTCACACTAAAATTTGGATATTTTTATATGAAAAACAACAAGATGTTGCGCTACGTTGTGCTAAGAATACCCCCACTCGTTCATTTGTAAGTCACACGGTAAACAGGAAGTAGATGTGCGGTAAACCTGGAAAGGGGAGACACGGTACAAGTCACCATGCCAAAGCCATATATCAAATATAAAATCATTTCTTCCAGTAGAAGCTGAGATAACTCTTACGAAAGTTTTCACTACGGCAAACATGAAAAGTTCTAAGTCGCACTGTAAACAGGAAGTAGATGTGCGGTAAACCTGGAAAGGGGAGACACGGTACAAGTCATCATGCCAAAGCCATATATCAAATATAAAATCCTTTCTTCCAGTAGAAGCTGAGATATCTGTTACGAATGTGTGAACGGATGGACGAATGGACGGACGAACGGACGGATGGACAAGGTGATTGCAATATAGCCCCCTCTCTACGAGTGGGGGTATAAAAACATTACATTATTAAATAACAGTCTACAACCTCTAAACATACTTTAGTTTTGCTAAAATTGGTGCTAAACACCAATCAGTCAATCATACCTTAGTTTTCTTATTTTATTACAGGGAAGATAACTGCTATCTCCATAGAAACATACCTTAGACTTATTATTTTATTACAGGGGAGGTAACTGCTAACTCTATAGAATCATACCTTAGTCTTCTTATTTTATTACAAGGGAGGTAACTGCTATCTCCATAGAAACATACCTTAGTCTTCTTATTTTATTACAAGGGAGGTAACTGCTATCTCCATAATCAACGTAAAACAGATCTACAGTGTCGCCCTCTACTCCCATTACTTTAGCACGGTACCACAAGGGGTCATTTTCAAACGGTGCCGCCACAATGTCTCCTATGATAGGCTTATCAATAACATAATCCTGAAATATAAATATTACATGTAAACAGGATATCCAAAGATATAATAGGCTTAAATACGAATTTGTGTGAGCTTATCTATGTGTAAACTTGGACACATTACTCATAAAGTGAGTAAGTCTATGATCGAAGCCTGATTGGTTGAGTTCGGCGGAGTAGCTATAAGGTCGTAGACAGCAAGACTTACATCACTGAAAGGTTTACATCCAGTTAACAACCTCAATTGTGGGGAGATTCACTCATTCAGCTCGTCCAGGTTTTCCTCCATCAATAATTCTGCAGGGCCCGCGTGACTCAATGAGTTAGGTAGTTGGATTACCTAACAACTCATACAAGCCTATTACCAATACGGCATGGGTTCGCAGCCGGCTTTGTAAATTACAGAAAAAGTGTGCACTTGACTCGCAGCTGCAAGTGGTAAAGTTTACCAGTTACTTGCCCATAGTCGGTGGTTCTCTCCGGGTCCTCCGGCTTCTTCCACCAGTAAAACTGGTCGTCATGATATAGCCGAGATATTGCTGAAAGTGGCATTAAACACAAAAAAATCAATCAATAATTCTGGTAGTCATGATATAGCTGACAAATTGCTGAAAGTAAAAACAAGTACCAAGACCCCTTAACAAGGAAGTTAATTCTATTTTTTCCCTTCTGATCTCGCAACATAAAATGTTCATTCTAATGTACTAGCTGTTTAATATTCCTGGTTTGTGATTGGACAATGCTGTAATTTTCACGGTATCAATTCCACGGTTGAAATATCATGAAATATTTTGAGAATTTTAGCCGATTACCTCTTACGTCATCTTGCAAATAATGTGGCAATAAACATCTATACACATGATTACATTAGAATGGAGATAACTGTATCGCATTTGAAAAAACGTGTCGCAAATAAACTCAATTTGCCACCATCAAATCTCCAATTGATGCCGTGCAATTTTCAAATACCATACAGTTATCTCCTAATTTGTAATACTGAAAAATTAATCTAATAGGAATTTCAGTCTTAAACATTGTAAAATACCAGCCACTTGATGTAATATTCTACTTGAAGCTGGTATATTTTCTATTGCTCAATCACTCAGCAAAGCTTCACACTTTGGCTCATGGCTGATAATTGATTAAATTTCTCGAAAAAAGCCAGGTTATAATAATATCATATCTCCTTTTATTTTATAGGGATGTTAAAACTAGAGGCTCACATGGGCAGAATCTATCATGTGAGCTTGTATCGCTCACATTTACTTGTTTATAATAATATCATATCTTCTTTTATTCCTAGCTAGAGTGAGTGATTCTTGTTTATCCCCAAGTGAGAAATTATAACTAGTCAAACCTGTCTTATGTGACCTTCCAAGGAAACAGTGAAATATGGTCACATAAGACAGGTGGTCGCTTAATACAGGTTTCATTGATATGAAATGTACTGTGAAGGGAAATAAAAATTAAGGTCACATAATACAAGTTATTGCTTAATAGAGGTGGTCACTAAAGCAGGTTTGACTGTATATCATGGCGAGAACTATTCACTTACCGGTAGTTGGATTTTCAATCCACAGGTAGACATGATAACATGTTGCTCCACGTGGACACATTAGTTCAATCCACAGGTAGACATGATAACATGTCGCTCCACGTGGACACATTAGTTCAATCCACAGGTAGACATGATAACATGTCACTCCACGTGGACACATTAGTTCAATCCACAGGTAGACATGATAACATGTCACTCCACGTGGACACATTAGTTTGATTCTGAGCTAACCAGTCTGTTCTTACTCTAGTGTTGTGTGCAGATGCAGGAAATATCAATTTTATAGTCTATGGCTTGACCTGACCTGACCGGGGCTTAAACCCACAATCTACCGCACTCGAGGTGAGCATGCAAACCACTACACCACCGACACTGAGCTAGTGTGTACTGCTATAATATAAATGGGAGATAACAAACCTTTGACATCTATGATGTGTAAAGGGAGATAAAAAATATTTGACATCTCTGATCAATCTCCCATACAGAATTGTCGGTCCTTGCAAGCTCTCTATCTCTGTAAACGTCTCAAAAGTAGTCCCAAAACATGTGATCATGTAACGAACGATCATGTGACAATTTTTGATCAAAATGGCAGAAGAACGATGAATCTAATGCCCCATAAGAACCGTGATATTGATTGTTTTGTTTGTTTTAGCACAAATGTAACATCTTTTAAATTATTTATCGGATGAATAAGTAAACCAAATTACTCAGAATAGGAAAACGTTTCACAAAAATATAGTCCCTATAAATATAGCTTTTTTAAAATGGTATTTCACCTCAAATAAAATCATATTTCACGTCAAAACTAAAGATATATGCAAAAAAGATGAATAGCGTCTTAGAAGCAAAATCTAGAGTATATTAATATTTTACAAGAATCTTGTAAAATCAAGATGTTTACAGAGATAGAGAGCCTGCAAGGACCGACAATTCTGTATGGGAGATTGATCTCTGATGTGTAAAGGGAGATAACAAACCTTTGACATCTCTGTTGTGTAAAGGGAGATAACTAACTTTTGACATCTCTGATGTGTAAAGGAAGGTAACAAACTTTTGACATCTGTGATGTGTAAAGAGGAGATAACTAACCTTTGACATCTCTGATGTGTAAAGGGAGATAACAAATCTTTGACATCTCTGATGTGTAAAGGGAGATAACAAACCTTTGACATCTGTGTAAAGGGAGGTAACAAACTTTTGACATCTCTGATGTGTAAAGGGAGGTAACAAACTTTTGACATCTGTGATGTGTAAAGAGGAGATAACTAACTTTTGACATCTCTGATGTGTAAAGGGAGGTAACAAACTTTTGACATCTCTGATGTGTAAAGGGAGGTAACAAACCTTTGACATCTCTGATGTGTCAAGGGAGATAACAAACCTTTGACATCTCTGATGTGTAAAGGGAGGTAATTCTATCTACAAGATTATCTAGATCTACAGATGTAGAAGATAATGGCTGGACCCAGAACAATCCAGGATTAGCTACAGCTGACACATATACTTCGATGTAGTCTCTACCTTCTGGCCAACCTCTAACAGCAGGGTGGACTAGTGTACCATTAGAGGTAGCAACACTGTTTAATTCATCTAAAACATATAATACATGAGTAAGATAGGATAGAGTCTGGGACTATCTGATATTACACAGAAGACCTCTATGTACTCTCTACCTTCAGGCCAACCTCTAACAGTAGGGTGAACTAGTGTACCATTAGAGGTAGCAACACTGTTTAATTCATCTAAAACATATATATAATACATGAATAAGGCAGGATAGATGATTTATGATTTAATTTATGGTTTTTAACTCCCCTTTCAACAATATTTCAGCTATATCATGGCGGTCAGTTTTATTGGTGGAGTAAACCACTGACCTCTCGCAAGTCACTGACGAACTTTATCACATAATGTTGCATCGAGTACACCTCACCATGAACAGGGTTCAAACTCACAACTTTAGTGGTGATAGACACTGATTGCACAGAATATGGTACTATCTGACATTACAGAGAAGAGGTGATTGTTGGTTTTGTTGATATTCGTGAAATTGATTGATTTAATTTGATTTTTGGTGTTTAACGTCACTTTCAACAATATTTCAGCTATATCATGGCGAACAGTTTTAGTGGTGGAGGAAGCCGGAGTACCCGGAGAGAACCACCGACCATGGGCAAGCAACTGGTAAACTTTATCACTTGCGGTTGCGAGTCGAGTGCACCCTTTTTGGTAATTTACAAAGCCGGGCGCGAACCCACGCCGTATTGGTGATAGGCTTGTATGAGTTGTTAGATCCAGCGACCTAACTCATTGAGCCACCCGGATCCCTCGTGAACTTGATGACCACCATTTCATAATAACCTCCTTAACATTTAGACACAAATTGCAGTATTTAAGGAAAAACACTTTTATTGCCGTTCTACATTTTAGTCACAGTAGTGTTCTCAATATTAAAACAAGAGAATGAAACAGACGTTAGCCTTAAGTGGAGCGGTACTTAAGAGATAATTGTATTGTAGTTTAAGCTTTGCGAATGTAAATCGTCGGGATTTATGGTCACAAATTGAATTTACCTAGCAACGCATAGTGGAGCTAGGTAAATGGATATTTTCGACTATAAAACCGAGATATATGTCGATGCCGAGATTTTCAATCCGCAGAAAAGAAAATCCGCAAAAATTCAATGTAATCTTTTTAGATCAAAACCGCAGAAATTTCACACCGCAGAAATTACCAGTTATATGGTATATAAAAATCCATATTTTCATTTGGAGGATTGTACTTACCCTGATTATTATTTTGATACACCTCTGTATCATGAGGGTGGGTATCTTCTCTACTCTGATATTTTGACGTGTTTTTCGGTTTTTGCCGTTGTTCTCTATTCGCCTCCATTACAGCTTTCTTTGCTCTAAAAACTTCTTCATCATCAATTTTTTCCTGAATCATCTCCTGCAAATACATTTTTTTAGCATACTTAACTTGGGATGTTGAATAATCGTTGGAATTTGAGTATATAAAATTTCATTTTACAATTTTTCTGGCGAAAAAACATAATATTGAACAATTGAAAAGTGCTCCGGCGAGTACATCAGATTATGCTACGATTTTAGCCGTTGATATATATCACATGATCAAATGATTAAAAATTTAATTCACATGCCACTCAAGTTATTTCATTGTGCTGGTTGGTAAAATAAACATGTTCTTCCATAAACAAATTCAGAAGGCAGCTGAAATGTCATTGCCAATGACACAACAGAGGTTGACGTTTTTAACGTATTTACCATACAAAAACGTCCAATATGGAAACAGATTTTCCGTTATGTTAAAATCGGCATGAAAGTGTTTGAATTTTTCAAATTAAAAGCTATATACCATACTATACTAATATTCTAGAAAAGGGTATATAATGTCACATTTCCCGCTTTAGGGGTATATAAACTCGAAGCCAGGTTTATACTAGTTCTGTCTGTGCCTTACCTTAGCTACTTCTATCTGTTCTTTTGTACCAGTTTGTTTACTGGTACCAGTGCTATCTGTTTCTTACTATACTGCATAGCTACTTCTATCTGTTCTTTGGTACCAGTAATGGTCATACATGTGATAAGGTCCTGGAGCTTATCCTGGAGATTGTCTTGAATATCAGGGAGATTAGGCATTTTTGAAATTGATATCAGGGAGATATTTTATCGACATTTTTATCGACGTAAGAAACCAACTTTTGAATATTGTTTATTCATTTAAGTAAGTACATGTAAGTAAGTAAGTAACTATTTATTGGCATATCATAAAATACAGTTTAAGCAATATACACAAGTAAAAAATACACATAACTCTATTTTAAAAAATGTTTTGATGAATAAAATGTTATCTTAGATCACTTTAAAACCTGATTAAAACATTATCACATTATTACCGTATAACCGGTAATTTCTGCGGTTTTGGTCTAAATAGAAGACATTTAATTTTTGCGGATTTTTTTTTCTACGGATGGAAAATCTCGGCACCGAAAAAAAAAATTGCTTGTATTACAGGAAGCAACAGCTGAAGCAATGTTACGATAAACAACTGGTGCACGTTACAGTGATCCTTAGTATAGAAGTAAAAACATATTTAGCTCTTTGGAAAGATTTCAAAGGTTACAGCTTCTGAATATGCATTAGGTTAACTTCGAATTTAGCTTTTCACCTTTTTCGCGATCTATTTTGTTGACAGGAAATACGAAGTCAACAGTTGGATCGATATCGGTAAATGCTTGATATTTCGGATATCTTTAATGTCCAATTTTCCTACTTTATCATATAACATTTTTTTTTTAAAAGAATTATGATCCGAAACAATTATATTCTTTTAGTATAATGTAGACATAAAAACTCAGGTTAACCGGAATTCTGCTACCAGTACATTTCTATTTGTTTGGTTTTTAGATGAATCCTGAGATCGTGCAGTTTGATATTATTGCTATTACAATTATATAAAAAAAAAAAAAAACACTAATGTTAATTTATGTAGTAACAATTTTAAATATTGCTTTAATAAACTTTATGTTGATTGTAAGGGGTTATATCAAAATAGTGACATATCGAAATAGCGACATCAAAATAGCGACATTACCCATAGATCAAAAGGGCGACAAATTTAATTACCTATTTGAAAATTATATATCAAAATAGCGACATTAAAAATCGATTTTTACAGGTGAAAGAGGATATGATAGAGAAAATTAAACAAAATAAATAAATAAATATCACGACAACAATTTGTCAAACTTATGGAGTACAGAGCGCAGATGTTATTAACTTGTAGAATTCTACTATACTAGTGCTTGCGATGATTTTAAAAGTTTTAAAACATGGAACAATTTAATAAAGTTTATTTTAGCTACTGCTACTTTTATTCATACTGCTCAACATCCTACTTCCACCTCCCCGTTGGTGAGCAGGGTGCAATAGATATTTAAGCACACCTGTCCCACCGTTGTCATCATCGTCATCCGTCGGTAACTTTTCACATTTTCATCTTCTCCTCTGAAACTACTTTATAGGAATGATTGGGTGGTATACATGGCGGCAATGGCTGCATAAAGTTATGAGCCATTTTATATATTATTAATGTATTATTAAATACAAGTAAAGGTCGCTGTTTTGATATGTCGCTATTTTGAAAATACCGAAAATGTCGCTATTTTGATCATCCCCGGATTGTAAACATTTAATCAAATGATTGTTTCAATTATTGTCAGTGTCAGCTTGGTACAATCATATTTCTTTATCTGGATTAATTGTAATCAACAGTTAAGAATCATCATGCCACAGCTAAATAACCTTTAATTGTTGTGTAAACATGTATATAGTACCATAGTTTTTTTTATTATCTGGATATAGTAATTAGGACTTATTAAATATTTGACATTTACGGCGGAATTGAAGTTAAGAGTTTGAAAAGGTATTTTGTACCGGACATTAAACATTTATTTTACATAATATTCTGTGATTTTAATTTCTGCGGTCCGGAGTTAACCGCAGAAATTAGATTGCCGCAGGAATTACTGGTTATATGATATAACATATCACAGTTTATTCTCTAGACTCACAACAGCCATTAGTGTCATTTCTCAAACTGTCCATGTAAGACTTGCTTTCTTTCTGAACGAATTTTTGGGAGACGAAAAATGACGCTTCCGAGAAGCCAAATTTTTGCAATTTTTAAAATGGCTTTAAATTAACTTGTATTTTATATTGCTACACGAACAAAGTGATTAGATTTTACAACTTTTATTATTCTTGTCAAAACAGACTATTAGCTCACTCGACCGTGTCGTTGACTGACAGCACCTGAGATACACACTTCAACATAGGATACACGTGACCATTAATTATATCGCCTAGGGGATTTCCAATAATTTATGATGTTTACACATTGAATATTTTGATTTTTTGCTTTTCATGGATATGCGGGTGAAAATGGCTTGTATCCGGGAGTAGTTTTTTGTGAGTTCATTTGCGTGTGACTCCCGCACAATGCGAGTGCTATCACATGTATGAATGGTACTAGTTCTGTCTATATCTTACCATAGCTACTTCTATCTGTTCTTGGGTATCAGTTAAGGTATCAGTTTGTTTACTGGTACCAGTGCTATATGTTTCTTACAATAGCTACTTTTATCTGTTCTTTGGTACCAGCTATGGTATCAGTTTGTTTACTGGTACCAGTAATAGTACCAGTTCTGTCTATATCTTACCTTAGCTACTTCTATTTGATCTTTGGTACCAGTTAAGGTATCAGTTTGTTTACTGGTACCAGTGCTATCTATATCTTACTTTAGCTACTTCTATCTGTTCTTTGGTACCAGTTATGGTAACAGTTCTATCTACGTCTCGGTAACCATCCTTAGTTCTATCAATGTACACTTTCGCTTTTGCCGATCTTGAAATCTGGCGAATTACTTCTCCATTTCTACCTGTTAAAATATATACAGAATAAGGCTTTTCTGCACTGACATGGTTTATTTGATATACATGTATTTATCCTAATTAACGTAATTATTATTAATTAATATTAAGTTTCTTCTCCCTTAGGCATATGTGACCTTGACCCATTTTGGCTATTCTATTTCAAGGCCCTTGGGTATTCTTGCTCCCAAAACTAATCAATTATTTCACCATTCAACCTTTACATTACATCAGTGATTCAGCTAGCGCTCGTCATTTTCGTAATTGACGAATGCATTTTGATTCTGACGATTATTTTTTTAGAGCACTTTGCCACTTAAAATTGTTTGAAAAACATAAAATTTATCATTAGTCTCTGACATGTTTAAAACCCTCGCCAATTAAACAGAGGTAGCATCTATTTAATTACATACTCAAAATGATTAAAAATTCACAAAGGTGTGATAATTACCTGATCAACTGCCAGGGCTCACGTTACAGGGCGATTCGGGGGAAGAAGTCGCACAATGTCGCCCGCATATTTTTGCCATGTGTCATTATGAAAATGTTGACATTGTGTTTATTGAAATCTATCGTGTCCATTAAGTATTTACAAAGAGATTTTCTTCAAATCCATTTCGGTTTAAAGAAACATTACAAATAAAAATTGAACCATCGGAAGGGGGACGCAATCCACCGTACTATGGGAAATGATGACTGAAGCTACTTTTAACCAAACAAATTTTGATTTACATTTGATCATTTCTATGACATAAAACAGGGTGGACAACAACGTACATCATACATTCAGGTATTTTTTTATGCTGGATACAGCATCAAAAGGAAATATTGTTAGAATGATTAGACAAATGACAACAGCTTTTTGAATATTATCGATGTAAATAGTACCATACAAGTCCGTTGGGTAATTTGATCTGGCTTTTATCATACAGGTTCGTTGTTAAAATAGTATAAAAATGAGTTTTATTTTGTCAGATGGTTGAACAATTTCTGTCAATTATTAAATGCGATGGATGGCCATTCAAAATTCGTTGAAATGCAAGAGGACGCTTCAGATTATAATCGATCCACATCTAATTCTGATTGGTATTTTTTATTCTCCCAACGGGTTAAAATTGTGATCTATTTATAGAACTATTTACATGCAGACAGGTGTGAATGTTAATACGTCTGCAATTAAAAATAGACTTTGAACTACAGTAGTTTTATTAAGGAATATTTGAAATTTTTTAACAGGTTATACGATATAACCTGGTTTGGGGCAGCTTACGCTTAATAAATTACGCTTAATAAACCGTGAAGCGGTTTAAGAACAGCGTAAAGTGTTCCAAACCAGGTTATATCGTATAACCTGTTCAGAAATTTCAAATATTCATTATAATTTAATTTTTACAACCCAATTTAATGACTCTTCGATTTTAATAAAGATTATTTCATGTGACTATTTGGCAAATTAATTCGTTGATGGCGTCACAATACCAACCCAGGTTATCGAGTATAACCAAAAATTTCTCCAGGTGGATCAGCCAATTAGATTTCAGTATTCAAATCAAATTAAATTATTTCAAATTGTTGCAATTTGATTTGAGATCTGAGAAATAATAATTTTTTTAGTCTTCACTTGTTGACGTTTGTGCTATAGAATATTGTTATTCCCTATCTATATATAGTTGGACATTTGAGCAAATTGGCAGACATATTTTTTCTGCTGAAGACTACACAAATATGAGTTATTACAATATGTGTGGTTTTAGATCAAAGCATAGTAATAAAGGGTAGGAGTTAATACAATTTGTGTTTTATTAGAAGAAAATGTTTCCCCCATCCTGAAAGACTCTGAAAAATCTGTGCGACTCAAATTATTTTATTGTCGGGATTGCGGAAACAAACAATATTTTATTTTTGGCTCCACAAATAGATCTGGGAATTCCTGATGACGTCTCGGTTTGTTTTAAATCAAATCAATAATTATAGTATAACTAAACTGTGATGTCCGATTACCAAAAATATGTCATGAATGACCGCACAACTGATAATTCACGAATGTGTGAAGCGCATGAGTGAATTATCAGTGTTGTGTGGTCATGAGTGACATATTTTTGGTAATCAGACATCAAAGTTAATTATACTATTTATTATATAGACTGTTTTGAGCCAATAAATTTGATATTTTCTTTCATCTGCATTGTATGTGTTTATTTCTTTATTGCGCATTAATATACAACTGTGTCCTTGGCTACTCGTTGACTCCGCCCACTTTATTCTTTGATGTTAAAATGAAGCCGCCTTTTGAACATGGATTTATGACTGAAAAGTTTGTCTAAGGCCATACAAAGTTAATTTCTTGGTTCTCAGGCCCGCCCGCATGTGGAAATTCGTCGCCGCATTGCCGATTTTTTTGCAAAAATAGTAAAAAAAAATATTTAAATGCGGTAGCGCTGTCCGTACGGAAAAAACAACCGCATCCGTTTTTCTCTTATTTCGCGTGGTCGGTGAAACGCTTTAAAACGCATCATGCTTAAATGAGATTTAAAGCATCGTTATGACAATGAATAAATAAAAAACGTGTTTCGTTTGACATTTAGACAAAATGTCAATCGTTTCTGTGCAAATTCGGCACAAATGTTTGCAAGTTTTACCAGGAAACATAATAGGGGGCTTCTCCGAAGCTTGTACCTTATTGGAATTGTTTACGGAGATAAAAAAAAATGGTACGTTGGGACCAGCGGATTGGACGTTTCCATAAAAATTAACCACTTGTGATGTTTCTGCCACCATCGGAAGAAATAAAATTGAAATTTTCAATAAAGTAATGAAAAGATTTATACATTGCCATATTTTTCATAAAAAAAAAGAAGAAAAAATGCCTCCCTCATCACTTTTTACAGCAGTAAAAGGATAAAAAAAAATGCCGCCCTCCCTCATCAATTTTGACAAAAAAGGGCCCGAGAACCAAGTAATTAACTTTGCATGGCCTAATGCTTTCAATTTTGTAAATAAATAAATTCATGAGCACAGATTTCGATTAGGAATGTAATTTTCATGCTGTTTACTTCTAAACTTTATGACCATGGTATGCACTCGACCTTGAAAGACACAATTTTATTTATTGACACTTGAGTTATGTTTCGTTTTTATTATGTACATTTCATTTGTAAACTTGTGGGAAGAATGCTCTGTGAAAGAAGTCGGATGCATACCAATATTTGGCCATTAATAAAACCAAAACTATTTCAAATTCGATGGATTATATAATTAGAAAACAAGTAATTTAACAATATAACAGTTAGGAAATGTAAATCGTTAAATGTGGGTCCAAACGGTTCAAACATTAAATGTGCAAACGGATTATAACGGAAGGAAAATGGACTAAAGTTCACTCAGAATCGGATTCACTAAACGACAAAGGTAGGATTCTGTTATATTTTGTTTTTGCTATTTGTAGTTCGGAATCATCACTTTGTCTTTTCTGACTAGACTGAGGATTGTTAAAATTAAAAGTTCCTCCGTAAATTAGTGTTCCCATAAAAAAGAGATGACATCTTAGTGTCAGAAGTCATTGAACTAGTACTTGTGGTTGACAAAAGCTGTGACAAATTTGTATTCATTTCACAAAAAGCACTAGATAGAACACTGTTATTTGGAGTTAATTTATAGCAGACGATTTTTTGGGGATGGATAAAGTTTTACTGTTGGAAAGATTCTTTCTGCCGAGACCACATGTTTTTAGAGCATAATTCTGCCATGAAAAGTATTAAAACTGTCAATGTTTGCCAAATTTACCTGCTTTTTATTGTATCACAATGAAACACTAGATTAAGATATCATTTTGTTTATTTTTTAAATCTTTCCTTTATCGTAAATGAAACTAACAATCTGTCAATGAAATGAAGCAAAGGGACATCACTCCATATAATATTCTAAAAAAAAATAGTTCTGGCTCGAAAAATGGCAGGAAAAATAGCGACAGTGAAAATAAAAATGGTAAATTTCACTAGTGAAATTATCGTTTTTATTTAATTTGGAAATCACGGTATTTCATCTATATTTATATAATAACATCTTATCAGCCCTGGCAAAAATTTCAAAATTTTATAAAATTTCAAAATTATCAGATAATTTTTTTTTTTTCAAAGTTAAATTTTTCAAAAATTTCAAAAAATTTCAAAAAAATTGAAAATGTTCATAAAATTTCAAAAATGGCAAAAATTTCAAAAATCAATGTATTTTTAGAAACATCCGTGCTATACACGATTCATCAATGTATTTTCCAAAATTTCATAAAATTTCAAAAAAATTTTCAAAAAAATTCAAAATTTTCTAAATATGTGATAAATAGATTAATTAATACATGGCCTTGGGGCCGATATCAAGTTCTCGTGCTGATAACAAGGGAAATATGAAAAAGGCCATGTATTAATCTATAATTATATCATCTGATATGTATTATAGTAACTAAATTATGTACAGTACACTCCAAGTGTTACGACGCTCATACTCTCAGGTCGGACATATTCCTCCCAATATGCCCGACTCACTCCAGAGAAATGTCCGACAAATTTGAGAGTCAACACCCTCTAACTCCGAGTATTTGGTCGGACGTGAGAGTGGATATATTTAAAGATTTTTTTTTTTTTTTT
>MJUT01046247.1:9261-28498 GCA_002080005.1 Gigantidas platifrons | reverse complement strand
ACACACACTGTAATAGATAGTGTTCCCACATGATCTATACTAACACACTGTAATAGATAGTGTTCCCACATGATCTATACTAGTACACACTGTAATAGATAGTGTTCCCACATGATCTTTACTAACACACACTGTAATAGATAGTGTTCCCACATGATCTATACTAACACACACTGTAATATATAAGTGTTCCCACATGATCTATACTAACACACACTGTAATAGATAGTGTTCCCACATGATCTATACTAACACACACTGTAATAGATAGTGTTCCCACATGATATATACTAGTACACACTGTAATAGATAGTATTCCCACATGATCTATACTAGTACACACTGTAATAGATAGTGTTCCCACATGATCTATACTAGTACACACTGTAATAGATAGTGTTCCCACATGATATATACTAGTACACACTGTAGTAGATAGTGTTCCCACATGATCTATACTAACACACACTGTAATAGATAGTGTTCCCACATGATCTATACTAACACACACTGTAACAGATAGTGTTCCCACATGATCTATACTAATACACACTGTAACAGATAGTGTTCCCACATGATCTATACTAACACACACTGTAATAGATAGTGTTCCCACATGATCTATACTAACACACACTGTAACAGATAGTGTTCCCACATGATCTATACTAATACACACTGTGATAGATAGTGTTCCCACATGATCTATACTAACACACACTGTAATAGATAGTGTTCCCACATGATCTTTACTAACACACACTGTAATAGATAATGTTCCCACATGATCTATACTAACACACACTGTAATAGATAGTGTTCCCACATGATCTTTACTAACACATACTGTAATAGATAGTGTTCCCACATGATTTATACTAACACACACTGTAATAGATAGTGTTCCCACATGATCTATACTAACACACACTGTAACAGATAGTGTTCTCACATGATCTATACTAACACACACTGTAATAGTGTTCCCACATGATCTATACTAACACACACTGTAATAGAAAGTGTCCCAACATGATCTATACTAACACACACTGTAATAGATAGTGTTCCCACATGATCTATACTAGTACATACTGTAATAGATAGTGTTCCCACATGATCTATACTAATACAGACTGTAATAGATAGTGTTCCCACATGATCTATACTAACACACACTGTAATATATAAGTGTTCCCACATGATCTATACTAACACACACTGTAATAGATAGTGTTCCCACATGATCTATACTAGTACACACTGTAATAGATAGTGTTCCCATGTGATCTATACTAACACACACTGTAATAGATAGTGTTCCCACATGATCTATACTAATACACATTGTAATAGATAGTGTTCCCACATGATCTATACTAACACACACTGTAATAGTGTTCCCACATGATCTATACTAACACACACTGTAATAGATAGTGTTCCCACATGATCTATACTAACACACACTGCAATAGATAGTGTTCCCACATTATCTATACTAACACACACTGTAATAGTGTTCCCACATGATCTATACTAACACACATTGTAATAGATAGTGTTCCCACATGATCTATACTAACAAACACTGTAAGGCAAAAAATAAAATATTGTTTGTTTCCCCAAACCCGACCGACTCTGAAAAATTGGTGCGACTCAAATTATTTTATTGTCGATATAGAGCAAGAATTCCGGATTTTTGGTTCCGTTTCCGGTATCCGTATTAGAAATTACGTTAATCAAAGTCAAAATGGCTGAAACAAACAACGGCTTGAATCACAAACTTGCCATCATGTATTTAAGTTTACCAGGATTATCTGAAAGAGTATTGAGTTTGTATGGACAAATACCGGGCTCACCAATAATCATGCTTTTTCTTCAATATTCACATAAAAGGAGCTCCCATGTTCCTGAAATTTGACCCATACAGGATTTGATGTTGAATATTTTATTCCAAACTCGTTAATTGCATCCTTTTTATGATCATTGTGCAGTAGCCAGTATGTTCGTTTTGTGAAAGGTAGGGGAACATGCGGTAGTGGGGAAAGAAACGTTAAAATTTGGATCGATTTTCGGAAGTCTCCCAGCTTTTCCCTCACTTCAAGTCAAGTCAAGAGAGAGAGAAGTCAAGTCGTCCTGTTTTTACTATGTGTGGTGAGCCCTGCAAATAGTTAATAAAAAAAGGTGTAGGCTAAGTCCAAAAAACATTGTCCTCCTTGTGATTTTGAACCAAAAAATTGATATTGGTAGATTCCTGAAATATTGCTTACATGTATATAGTGACATAAACTGAAAATGCTAGGTTCTAGTCTGTTTCTAATTTGGTTTCCAATTCATGTTGTTTGAATTTTTTTTTACCATGTTCACTGTGTTTAAAAAAAATGTTTGACAATGTTTTTCTGCAACATAAAATTTTTTTGAATTGCCAAGTAAACACTCAAGTTTTATGTGCATATCAATGTTTTTCGTGCATCACAAATTAACTTCATTCTCTTAATCTTCTGTGTGTATGACCTTTTAAATGTAGGCTTTAGTTTGACATTTAAATAATAGGACCTTGGTCGTGTTTTGGCACATTAAAAGTTATATTCAGTTTAGTAGTTACAATATACAACAATATCTGAAATATATTAATGCTCTGATAAGACTTAACTATTTTCCGATTAATAATCGATTAATAATCGATTATGCCCTTCCGATTATTGCCGATAATCGATTATGAAAATTTTCCGATCCCCCATCACTAATACTAACACACACTGTAATAGATAGTGTTCCCACATGATCTATACTAACACACACTGTAATAACAGAAGATGGTCTTACGTCTTATGTTTTAGTAATTTAATGCTTTCAAAGGACCAGGCAATTTCAATCAAAATGGCCGACAGGTAGATCGTGGCTTTTGTGATTAACTTTAAAACACATGTAACGTTACATATATCGGCAACAGAAAACCAAAGGAACAAGGAAAAGGGATTATTAAAAAAACAACAGAATCCAAAACTGACTTGTCAAAATGGAGACATTGTTAAAACATCTGATTTACCATATTTGTAATCTACCTGAAAAAAAAAGCTGGGTGCCTAAATTATTTGTTGAGCTCCTTGAAAATGAAAGTTAGGAGACCAGGTGGCAACCATGGTTCCAAAGTTAGGAGAGCGGGTGTCAACCATGGTTCAAAAGTTAGTGTATATCCCTGTGGTTCTCTCTAGCTTCTTCCACCACTAAAACTCAGCTGGTCGCCATGATATAGCTGAAATATTGCTAAAAGTGGCATTAAACACAATAAATCAAATAAATCAACCCAAAATAATTAAAGGGAGATAATATCCAGACAATCAATTTCAATGTATAATTGTAGTATACTAAGAATATACAAACCATCATCTGTGTCTCTAAACAACCAGTAAACAAGTAATAATGTTGTTGGTGCTCCTATAAGTAGGAGGAGCTTACTCCTAGTAGACAACTCAAACTTCATTTCTTCATCAGATCTTCAAACCTAAAAAGACAATAAAAAGAACTATAAACATATTACTGATCATTGGTGGGTGAAGTGTTACCATGGCTACATGCACGTGTTTTGATGGTATTTGTAAGATCACTTGCCAGTATTTTATTTTCTTCTTGGTCATGCTTATAACAAACATCTGGATCTGGGAAATAAACTTTTTCAAATATATCACGGAAAGAACAAGTTAATTTGCAAGGAAATGACGATGAGGTCCGCTTTGTACTAGATCAACACGCTTAGTTAGATTTTCATAGTGCTTAAGCTCACTGAAATAACAATCCGTGGATAGACATGTCACCCCATTCGGACACACTATCCTAATGGGGTTCACCTATGCCTTTTCCCAAAAGGTGGCGCATGTGTTCCATCAGTTATTCGATTCCAAGATGGCGGACGACGATCAGCTGTGGTCAGTGCAGAAGCTCAAAAATTATCTACTGCGCCGAAATGTATATACAAACGGTCGAAAAACTGACTTGATTGAAAGGTACATATTACACCGAAAACCCAAGCATACGATCTATGTTCGTTTCTTCTCAATATTATTGTATTTGTTGAATGTCCCAGTTGCCCCAACTGAAAATAAAACGTCATAAAAATCATATCTGATTAGATATATTATCATAAAATTATGATGAGGTATCCGTTTGAATGGATTCAGAGACAAGTTCATGGGAATTTGTCATATTTAAATCTACCCATTATAATTGAAAAAAAAAAAAAAACAATTTGAAGTTAACTGCATTTATAAAAATATATGAGATCCATATCCATGTAGGTTAGGAATAAATTCATTATTAAAAAACTGACTCAACTTTTTCCACACTTTTTCTTTTTAATAAACATTCAAAAACAACACACTGGAAACATCATATACATGTTATCATTCAGAATGTGAAAAAACAGGGCATATTTTCAATGGAAAAAAAATATGGGGCTTTCAATAGGGGTACCCTCATGTTTTTTATGAAAATTACACTAAAATGTAACATTTAAATAAAAAAAACAATAATTATTTTCACAATTTTCAATGTTGTTTTTTATCTTTGAAATATAAATACACAATCATGTGTAATTACCCAAATAAATATAATAATTTAAATGATGCTCATTACATTTGGTATACATCTTTAATAAAAATGTACAAAAAATGTATCCTTATTTGTCTGGTAAATTTTCAAGGCTGCAGCAATAAAAAAAAGTCACTATGATTTCAAAGCATGCCCTAGTTCAAATATCCTTATACCATTGGCTAACTGGAAAATATATGCTTCCATACTAAAGAAAAAAAGCTCTTTTGCCCATGAAGTGGTATTAATGAAGTTCGAACTACAGGCTCATATGGAGCATCCGAGTTCATGTCTGTCCTGATTTTTAGTTGTGTTGCTCAATCTTCAGTTTTTTGGGTATTCGTGATTTTTTGATCAGTCATTAAATATTTGTTGTGTTTGTCATGTTATACCTGTATATTTATATCATATATTGTTACTGAAGTAATATATTGACCCTTTAAGACTATTTAAGCTACTAACAGTTCATGTTGTAGCTCTAAAAAAAGGTTTCATGAATCACGAAAACATTTAGCAACTTTTTAATGAATATTATTACCTGATATAATCAGTGTCAATAAATACACAATTTAAACATTTAACCATCCTATGGTGAAGATTAAAATACATGTACATCTGTAGTTAATAATACATGTATGTCTTAAATGCAGTCCTTTGTACAAGATGCTTTTGAAGTACTTGTTTGAGTGTTTTATTTATCTGTATGTGTACTTTATGTAAAATTACAATCATTATGGCTTCTATAGTACAAGGTAGTACATTTCAATAAAGTTGAAAAGATGTCAGTTCAAATCTGGCTGGAAGCTAATCTATGAATTTTTTAATGTGTGCTTAATCATATTGACTGTATTAACTTCAAATTAAGCAACTTGGGCACAAATCCCTAGCTCTTTAATGAAAGTTTTGAAGGACTGTTAGTGCTCTTTTTTCAGTGTGATTTTTATATGACCACAGAAATTTTGTTGTGGTATTATGTTACAGGTCTGTCGTCATCAGTCTGTAGACAAAATGGTTTCCTATCTAATTGGTGGTGTAATGGTTAACATATTCGCCTTGCGTGTGTTAGATCTATGGGATAGAGCCCCAGTCTGGTCAAACCAGACTATAAAATAGGTATTTGTTGTTTCTCTGCTAAGCATGCAGCATTTAGAAGTAAGAACACAGACTGGACTGCTAGGAATCAGGATATTCATTAATGTGACTGAGTGGAGCGACGTGTCTTCTCGCAGACTGTTGTTTTCTTTATTAGACACCAACGATTTTATTAGTGAAAAGGGGGGCTTTGTTTTTTTTTTAATGTCAGTAGAGAATCCATTTTTTTTTCACACATCAAGTAGAGCAAAACTATTTTTATCCATGCATGATGATGAGGTACATTTTGTAGAAGATACATGCATATCATTATGAGACCTAAAAAAATAATTGTGTGTTTAGGGTTACCTGTGAAAAAGGGTAATCTGGAATTTTTTGGGGATTTTTTTTGGCATGCAGATGTTCCAACTTTGACTGTGTTTGTTGAGAAAAACTAATAAAATAGCTAGGATAGGCACTTACTTTTAGGTAGGGTCAAGTTAGCCTAAACAAACTATATTTCATATCTACTTTAAAAAAAAAAAATTGGACATAGTGGAAAATAAACTATTTTCATGCTAAACCCCCCTCCCCCCTCAGTAGTAAAATGGTTAGTGCTTTATGTCTTAGAGCAGCCATTCCGTAAGTACAAGTAATATAAACTTTTTATTCAATCAACCAGTGTTGTCAGTAAAATTTTGAATAGGTGGCAAAATTTTCAGAATAGGTGGCAGAGAAATGAGGCGGGTGTCTGAGGGCCTTCTTTGACCCCTGATGCTAAAACAGTGAAATATCCTGCATTCTGGGCATTACCTGGGGCTAAAATTACTTTACTTCCTGTCCTATGTTGCGGATATTTCACTAAATGTTTGGTGCGCACGCACAATTTTATAAATAGCGACTAAATATATACTAAAGGGGATTTCCAAACGGGAACTGATATAATAGATAACGTTGATTTATATGCCGGCAAAATCCATAATTAATTAATTATACGATGTAATAATTGATATACTATTTGAATATGGATTTTTCTGTCACATTTTTTTTTACTCATTGAAAATAGCCGGCAGGAAAAGGACAATAACCGGCGAAAATCGCCGGCTGCCGGCTTTTAACGACATCACTGTCAACACTGGAAGACATAGATCTAACATACATTTTTTCAGTGTACATGATAATAATCCCAACAGACACCTCGGTGATGTCATTGAAATGTGCCGAGCAAACCATGTCGTATTTCCCTGGCGGCGTCCACGGACCTATTGTTGCATGGTCAATCTTCTTGATAGATATCCCTCACTTATAATTATTAATAACAGCATTTGTGGCATTTTACACAAATATATATAAATCAATATCGTAGTTTACATTAGTTACGTTATTGATGCTAGCCGAGGAGTTCCGAAAGTAATAACTGATAGAACACATGCGCCACCTATTAGCGTAAAAATCGTAGGTGAACCCCATTCCGAGCCAACTAGTCTTTGCTCTTTCTCCTTAATGTTGTATGCTTAGCGGAGAAGCAACGAATACCAATTTCATAGTCTTTGATTTGATTCTATCTGGGCTCCAACCCACGATCTACCGCACTTGAGGCGAGCATGCTAACCATTACACCACTGATGCGTTCATTACAAAAATTATTGTCTATTTATATTTCAAAGATAAACAAAATATTGAAAATTGGGAAAAATGTATTGTACTTTTCACATTTTAGTGTATTCCTCACAAGAAAAAAAAATACATGAGAGTACCCCTATTTATAGTCCCATAATTATTTTACTATTAAAAATAGGCCCCATTTTTTAATATTCTGAATGTTAACATGTATATGATGCTTTTAGTACATATTTGAATATTTAATTAAAAAGAAAAGGTGAAGAAAAGAAAAAGTTGTATATCATTTTTTTTTCATAAAATAAGTAACATTTTCAACAAAAAAAGTGCCTACCAACCTATGAATAGGAACCCATATCTTGTTTCTTTGCAAGGAACTTAACTTCAAATCTTTATTATTTTCAATTATTCACATGTTGTACAAATAATTAAAGGAACAAATATAAATAACTATGATGTTTATCAAATGAAAATCATGCCAGTTGCTATCTTATAATATCAGTCGTGATCTAGAAATTGTCATAGTATTTAATGCTTTCCACATTTTGTGTAAGCTACATTTAGATTTATTTAGCTGTGTTTTACCAGTCTGATATAACACTGGAAAAGCCCAAAGACGTACAATACATCAACTGGTAAAATGAAACTAGGCTACCATGCTCTATGCAGAAACTTCAGTAAATGTTGAAGGTGGATAATTTATTCGCTCTATGATTTCCTGGGGGAACTTATACACGGGAGGGTCTAAAACCAGGACAGGTATTTTTCAGTAGTTTTATATGTATAACTTTTGAACGGAATGAGATATTTTCATGATCTAAACTCCATAAATAAGAGGAGATTACAGGCTTTAATTTGATATAAAGTTTTAAAAAATATATATTGAGATTTGATACCCTAAATCGTGGCAGGACAGTGTTTTTCAATGGCGGAAATGACGATAATTTGTATAAAAATATTCGTTTTGATCAGGTATAACTCTTTTAAATCAAATGTCTGTCAAATAAATATTACACCATTGCAAAGCTTATTTCTCAAGGATTTATAATATGTATAGTTTATTATTTTTGGATAAATACTTTTTGAGAAATCGTGGCAGGACAGTCGACAATTCAGCTTCAAAATCGGACATTCAGTATGTCATTTCTTAAAAGTAAAAGCAAATTTCCGAAAATTGTGAGATGTCTGTCAAATTATTTTTATATCATTGTAAAGTTACAAAAGTTATACATATAATAACATACTGAAAAATACCTGTCCTGGTTTTAGACCTTCCCCTTATACACCCGCCAATTTTTGCTGGTGAACTCATCTGTCAATAATCGTTAGAGAATATCGAATGGGCAATCAATATCTATCAGAGTTATGGTTCATTATTCTCACATCAACTTCTGGCAATGATTTTTGTGAAACTAAAACTATACGAAATACTTAATAATTAATGTTTGATACCAAGGATATCCTTTGTATAGTAGAATCCTGGTTTATGCTAAGCTCAATTTTCAAACACTTATCTTACACCTATTATAACGGATTTCCATAATTTTCAGATTATTTTCCCAGATTATTTCGTTGCAAAGTACGATTCAAATTTGCAGCATTCTAGACCATGAAAGAGTGGTATCTCATCCACAGGATGTATTGCAATTGCAGGGGCGGATTCAAGGGGGGCGCACCCGCCCCCCCCCCTAAAATTGGAAAAAAATATGATTCTTTTGCATAATTTAATCGTGATTTTTCACACGAAATACCCCAAACATTTCCGCTCCTCCCTCCGCTCGGCGCGATTTTTTTTAAGTGCGCCCCCGCCTAACTTGAATCCTGGATCCGCCCCTGAATTGGATTGTAAACAACTATAGTATAGGTGCATGTTCACATGTCATGCTACTGAGGTTTGATACTGTAATGATTGTGATGTCAGGACAAAATATTTATATATGATTTGTGCAAACTTTGTAATTATCTCCCTTTATGACGGATTCTTTAAACGTCAATATTATTATATACAATCGGCTTTAGTTTTATGTGATATATTTTGTAGATCGTTGTTTGTCCTTTTCCCATTGGCCATTGTATTGTCTGTTCTGAGAAGAGCAGCACGATTCGTTACAAACAGATACCATAAATCGGGTGCGTACCATTGCTCCGACAGCCCGTTATTCCGACAGCCCATTATTCCGACGACCCATTATTCCGACAGCCCATTACTCCGACGGCCCATTTTTCCGACAATATAAAATAGAACTCAATCCACAAATCCATGGCTTAAAGGGGCATTATTTGCCAAATCGTAAATATGTGTTACCCATAAAAACTATCAGATATGATTGATGTCTTAATAAAACGTGTTTCTGTAACTTATAAATGATATGAAATGTACGCGCATCGGGGGAAAAACGTGTAACTGCTCGTGTTTTGAGATCAATCAAGAAATCGGACGCCATCTTATTAATTATCGACATTGTTTACGGAGTTTGTCGAATCGTCATTAATTCAGTACAAAATGTACAATGCACTAATTTCTTATTTTTTTGTGAATCTACTTTTAGTCGGTGTTAATTATGGACAAAGAACCATGCAAGTTGGCAGTTAATAAGCGACAAAATACAAATTATTCCGTTTTTACCTGCCACTATTAAGGTCAATTACATACGAAAAAAGCGAGGTCAAATTATTTGCTTGCAAGCAAATAAGTAATCGATAGTAATTTTCGTTCTCAAAAGGTGGAAAGTGGTTCGATAAGCTGTTTAATGTGAAATATTTACCTTTATTTCATCATTTTAAAGCTATTTACCAATTTCTAAAACATATAATTTTTTGGTCAAAATCGTAGCTAATGCCCCTTTAACTTCGAAACAAATTTCTGAAAAATGGCTTGAGGAATCAAAACCAAGCGTGACATATATCTTCCAGTACATGAATGTCCTTTACTGCATTGGTGATAAACAGATATTCAAAATGGTCACTCGGCAGCAGTGGGGGTAAAGGTTTAAATTTATGGTAAATAATAATTTGCTATTAAAAACCTCTGAACTGAAATTGTCTACTTTGTTTGTTACATGATTGAGAACGCAAATGTGATTTTTAGGCCAAATAGATTTTATTTTCAGACACGAATTTGCTCCCTTCCCACATTTTTACCTTCGAATTATAATTCATTTTCCATTTCGTTTAATTTATTTCAAAATTTCAAAATAATATTAAAATTTCATGCAATTTAGGCACAGACCATTTGATATTTTTTGGATGGGAGAAGGCTAAGGGGCGGGGCTGGGATTTTCGTTCGGACATATTTTTTTTTCAGGTAAAAATCAGGGCAAGAAATTAAAAAGAAATCCCCCCTCCCTCCAATAATTTTTGTGTCGTCTCGTGTAACGGTGGTGGTGTAAACTTTTCATGATTAAATCTAAAATGTAGAAGTGTTAGACCATCCGAAATTGGTACTGAGATTTCTCATGTCGTCATGATGTAAGGAATCTGCTAGCACCATGGCCTACTTCGATTCGTCCAACTCGCGTACTCTCGGGTTAATTATTTGGCAATTCTGCGCATGCGTCAGTCGGGTACGAATCGAAGCGAGAACGCTAGTGTCGAGTTACTGTAATATGGACGAAATAACTATATTAGATTATTTTGCCGACGAGGAGGATCTTGAATATGGATTTTATAGATTCAACAACGATATGATTAAAATGTTATGTACTACATTATTATTACCAAGAACTGAAGTACCAAGAATTTTACATTTTACCGAAAATACTGTACCAAGATTTTCTTCTAAAGACTTCCGCAATCATTTTCGCCTTGACAGAGTCACCTTTGAAATAGTTTTAGAAGAGATGGCACCGTCTCTTACGTCTGAACATCTGGGTGGAAAAGATCAACTAGACATTGACAAGCATCTTCTTCTTTTTGTGTGGTACACGTATTTAGCAAACCAAGAAAGCATGAGAGAAGCATCGAACTTGTTTGGAATCTCAATTTCTACTGTTCACGTTACAATTATGAAAGTTTCCCGTGCATTTAACGATGTGTATAGGAATGTAAGTTAAACTTGAATTTTACAAAAGCCTCCTAATCAGAAATAAGATTTTATCAAAAACAACTGTCTCTTGCAATGCTAGTATTTATAAATATATGTATATGATTAGCCACGCATGGTTTTTTTCAGATAATACGTTGGCCAAATCAGGCGCGACAAAATGAAATAGCCAATGCATTTCAATTGTCATGTGGAATTCCAGGTGTCGTTGGGACAATTGACGGCACTCACATTCGCTTGAGTGCTCCCATTAAAGGTGACCAAGACTATATAAACAGAAAAGGTTTCCCTTCAGTAGTTTTACAGGTATGTTTAAAAGATATATACAATTTTTTGTGCAGTTTCAAATTATATCTTTTATGTCAAAATACAGTTCAAAGATACCAAAGTAAAATCTTTTTTGTCAAATCTATAAATTATCCATCTTTTGAAATGACCGTTTTCTCCGTGTTGAAGATCTCATTGCAATATTCAAAATAAAGAACAACAATAAAAGCGCTGATTGTTGGCTGCAACTTTTGTTGTGTGCATGTTTCGATTTCGTGTCCGGGTCATGCTCATTATATCCCTTTTTACACATTCAATAGATCATTTGGGGGTTTTTTTTCATCATTTTTTAGTTTTTCATATTGCAAAATAAACCAGAGACACACAGACATCTTTATCACTCGTATGCATTCCAGTGATTTTTTTGGTTCGGTATTTTTTGCCGATATTTAATAAGATGATCTCAAATCTTCTTCTGGGAGTTACATATTATTTTGCCTGTTTATTATATAGATCCAGAAAGGTGTACAGAAAATTGAAAAGTTATTAAATATGTCCAATTATGTGCCTTGTAGTGTATATTAAGGTCCGTTTCGGGGTTGTTGTCTCATTATTATTTACTAAATGCCCTTTTCTGTGGATAAAATGTGTTTTTACAGGTTGTTGTCGACGATAATTTACTTATAACTAGTGCTCAGACTGGGTGGCCGGGATGTTCTCATGATGGAAGAGTACTGAGAAATACTGAATTATTCCACAAAGCTGAAGCCGGCAACCTAACAACACCTGAAAAACATTTATTTGGAGATTCAGCGTACCCTCTAAAAAACTGGCTCATAACACCGTTCAGAGACAATGGTCAATTGAATAACCAACAACATCGGTTTAACAGGGCATTGTCCTCATGTCGCCAGACTGTAGAAAGGGCGATAGGACATTTGAAGGGAAGGTTTAGAAAACTCAGAGAAATAACATTCCACAATGTAGAAGATATTTGTTATTTTGTGATGGCTGTGTGTAAAATGCACAATCTCTGTATAATTCATGAAGACCATATCGAAGAATTTATTAATAATGATGATTTTCAGCATCCAAATCAATATCCAAACATTTTTAGGAATGCAGCAACTGGAATTGTGAAACGTAACAACTTGATGAACAATTTACCTTAAATCAATGTGAATAAAAACAGTCATACACTGTGTCTATTTTATGCTTCTTTTAGTTTACTAACAAAAGTAACAACAAAAACAAAACAAATAAAAAAGTCTACACTATAACAGCAATATTTAACACAAGAAATACCTGAATATCTACAAAGCATCTAAACCCGAGATGCTAAATACAAAATAAATGTTCTGAAATATTGATACAAAATAAATTTCAACAGCAATGTTTCCTCTTTAGATACACACCAATGTAGTCAATATTGTCCTTAAACATATATACCTTATACTTGATACTAATTTAAAAAAACCCGTATATGATTAGGCACAGATCATATATATTCATGTGTCATAGTATACGATTTATAACATTGTACCGTGTAAGTCAGATTATTTCCATCTTAGATCTATTTGGTCGTTGTCCTCAAACTTTTTGTGTGCTGGTGAGGAGTAGAAATAACGGTCATAACATCATTAATCTCTTTGGAATACGATCAATAATATTGTGTGAAAATAATATTTCTAAATGTTCATGTACAATAGCAGACCATTCGATGTCATTTTCCAAAGACCCCTCCGGGTCAATCTCAATGCAAAGAATATTTTTCCAGAAATGTAACATAATGCGCATGAGTACTGGCTTTATTGGTATTGTGTCTATTGCTCTAAATGTTAATATATTGGGAAGAAATTATGAAAGCGGAATGAAAAAATGGTCACTAAGCCCGACAAATTCACTTAAGTCCAACCCTTCTAAAGAAGGGCAAGAGGCAAGGGCAGCAATCAAAGCTGTCTCACTAAATCTAGTGTAATATCCTCTAAGAACTAAAACCTTTAAATTCCGTGTATAGGTAAAGAAATTTAGACTATTGCACGTTACTGCAAATAAATACAATTTCGTTACATTTCTTGCCATTTCAAAATAATTATTCATATTTCTGAAGACGAAATTTTCACCATACTGCATGCACCAAAGATATTTGTTGTTAACAAATCGATGAAAATATTTACATGTTTTTTTAAGGGTCATGATCACAGGCACTCGTTACATATTTGTTTATTATCTACGTCTATCCATAAAGAAAGGTCCTTATCGGTTTCGCGACGGTTGCCTCAGTTCACGGTCGAAAAAACTGTTTTAGAATTTCTTTAGTGAGCTAAAATTATTCTCTACTTTAAATATGATAATTTTTCTACAACATGGTGTATGACACGCCTACCTTGGTTGCCAATTACCTACGTCAGAGCTCATTATATAATCCTACTTGAAATACACAAAAACACTACATATTTTTTCGGCTATACCGATCCAGCAGTGAATTAAAAAAAACCCAATAAAATCGCCTGTAAAAAATAGACGAGATGTTTCCTTGTTTTGAACGTGTCAAATATCAATATTAGTGATAATAAAGTCCACAAATTTGTTGTAAATAGCGTAAATTTAAATAAATACAACCAAGGATTCCAAGTTTATTTTTGGATATTTCGATTGACCAATCAGAGCGCTCCATCCTATTCACTGCTGCATCGGTATAGCCGAAAAATATGGAGTGTTTTTGTGTATTTCAAGTTGGATTATATAATGAGCTCTGACGTAGGTAATTGGCAACCAAGGTAGGCGTGTCATACACATGTTGTAGAAAAATTATCATATTTAAAGTAGAGAATAATTTTAACTCACTAAAGAAATTCTAAAACAGTTTTTTCGACCGTGAACTGAGGCAACCGTCGCGAAACCGATAAGGACCTTTCTTTATGGATAGACGTAGATAGTAAACAAATATATATGTATGAAACAAGTGCCTGTGGTCATGATGTCGGAAATACTTAAAATTTGCAAATATGCAAAACCAGTTCCCCTGGCAATTCATTCAAAATCTGAAATTAAAAATACAATCATTAACGAAAAAATGTATCATAAACATTCCTACATTCTCATCAATTAATAATAGGCAATTTGTTTAACTGCGTTTATGTGTTCTTTTTTTCGTAAAGATCCAAAAATCTGTCAAATCTTTTGAGTTTCTTTTCGTGTTGTTCTACCAACATTTCTCTAAATTCATCATTCTTTTTGTCCATTTTTTCGATTAAGCTGATTATCTTATCTTGGGATGAAGCGGGTCGTTTTTTTTATTTTTTATTTTTTAGATTCCTTTACCTTTTCATCAACCGTTTCATCTACTAGTATCTTATTTGTTTCATCGACAATGCGGTCACAATCGACTTTGCTGCTATCGAGGCTGATAACCTTGTTTTGGGGTTTATTAGCTTTACACTCAATTTCCCAGTCACTAGGTTTGTCAGTATCAAGGATGAAATGTGGTTTAGTGCTTGCCTTGTTCCCAAATAACTCATTAAAAGTGTCACAGAANAAAATATACGAGATGTAAATGAATTTTCTTCAAGTTAATTGATAAGGACCTGCTAGGAGGATATATTGCAGGTCTATGATGTTTTGTAAACATAGTACTACATTTTTTGTATTTGCGAAGTTGTGTGTTATGCCTATATGGTCATAATGGTGTCCTTCGAACTACAGTATAACTTCGAATATTTACACGATTTTTTTTTATTATTGTATTTTCAAGATCTACGGGATACATGTAGCCATAAATTATTTTCTTTCTTAACTAACAAATTCATGAAAACTTCCTTAAGTGACGATATATGCATAACTACCACGATAAATAAATTTGTCTCGATGTGTTTACAAATGCAATGACGTTTTTTACTCCGATTGACCTTTGAACCATAATGGCGGCGATAACGTGAAATTGGTCTATTAAGGTCAATTACATACGAAAAAAGCGAGGTCAAATTATTTGCTTGCAAGCAAATAAGTAATCGATAGTAATTTTCGTTCTCAAAAGGCGGAAAGTGGTTCGATAAGCTGTTTAATGTGAAATATTTACCTTCATTTCATCATTTTAAAGCTATTTACCAATTTCTAAAACATATAATTTTTTGGTCAAAGTCGTAGCTAATGCCCCTTTAACTTCGAAACAAATTTCTGAAAAATGGCTTGAGGAATCAAAACCAAGCGTGACATATATCTTCCAGTACATGAATGTTCTTTACTGCATTGGTGATATACAGGTATTCAAAATGGTCACTCGGCAGCAGTGGAGGTAAAGGTTTACATTTATGGTAAATAATAATTTGCTATTAAAAACCTCTGAACTGAAATTGTCTACTTTGTTTGTTACATGATTGAGAACTCAAATGTGATTTTTAGGCCAAATAGATTTTATTTTCAGACACGAATTTGCTCCCTTCCCACATTTTTACCTTCGAATTATAATTCATTTTCCATTTTCGTTTAATTTATTTCAAAATTTCAAAATAATATTAAAATTCGCGACGGTCGAAAAAATAGACGAGATGTTTCCTTGTTTTGAACGTGTCAAATATCAATATTAGTGATAATAAAGTCCACAAATTTGTTGTAAATAGCGTAAATTTAAATAAATACAACCAAGGATTCCAAGTTAATTTTTGGATATTTCGATTGACCAAGCAGAGCGCCCCATCCTATTCACTGCTGGATCGGTATAGCCGAAAAAATATGGAGTGTTTTTGTGTATTTCAACAAGGATTTATATAGTAGGCCTACTATATAAATCCTTGATTTCAAGTTGGATTATATATTGAGCTCTGACGTAGGTAATTGGCAACCAAGGTAGGCGTGTCATACACCATGTTGTAGAAAAATTATCATATTTAAAGTAGAGAATAATTTTAGCTCACTAAAGAAATTCTAAAACAGTTTTTTCGACCGTGAACTGAGGCAACCGTCGCGAAAACGATAATGACCTTTCTTTATGGATAGACGTTGATAATAAACAAATATATATGTATGAAACAAGTGCCTGTGGTCATGATGTCGGAAATACTTAAAAATTTGCAAATATGCAAAACCAGTTCCTCTGGCAATTCATTCAAAATCTGAAATTAAAAATACAATCATTAACGAAAAAATGTATCATACAGTGGGAGCGCCAACCACCATTTCCGTACCTCCACTCATGTTACCGGTATTGTCCACAGATTCAAGGGAGAATACTCCAATATTGGTATAGATGGCGCTTCGCGTCATTTATTTGTTTACGTTACATGTGTGTGGTTTTTTATGAAATAAAGTAGGAAAAATAATAAACTTTGCATATTTTTTTAATTTGTTGGTATCTTAAGTATGTTTACTATATGATTGAATCGTACTGATCATTAACTGTGAAATGTATAGCATAGATCGACAGTTACTGATAAGCGCTAAAAATAGATTCCCCTAATTATCTCTCAGACTCGGTTTCAGAATGTAGTACAAACAATGACAGTCTGTACTACATATTTCAATGGCGATAATGCAGAATTGAGTGAAAAACAGAACTTTGTCAGAGAAAAAAAAAAGAAATCCCACGACGCTACAAGACACTGTTCCTACGAAACATGCGATAGTACACATTTAACCATTACAAATAAAAATTTACTTTGATTTTCCTATATATTTCAGCTAAAAATAAACCCTAAAAATTAACAATCCTGTTTATATTATGTACAAATAAAAAACACTCATAAACATAATGAGCAAATAAACAATCAAAATATAAACAATTCTGAATGTTTTGGAATTGTTTATATTTATATATAATACAATTCTGAATGTTTTCGGGATCCCCGCGGGAACCCCGGGGTATAGAAATGGGACCGAGAGCTTCTTCGGCTTGAAGGAGCGTCCGTCGGTTGTGCGGGATGTAGAAATTCACAGCCAACCCGTCCTTCGGATGAGACGTAAATAAAACCGAGGTCCCGTGTTGAGAGATTGCCACCCTCTTCGCACGTTAAAGAACCCAGTGTAACAGCTCACTATGAGCATTATGCTCATGATGAGTGGTCCATAAGAGACCTGTTGCACTGGCTAAATTATCCGTCCCTACCCATCACATTTCCTTGTTTCGAGTCTCGTGGCGTTTAAATTATTCTCGTCCTGAATATAGCTGAAAAATTGCTCGCTGGACGTTAATCACCAATCAATCAATCAATCTGAATGTTTTGGTGTAAAATTTGTTAAAATCTCTCCAGAAATGACTTCACAATATTTTTTTTTAAAAATATGGTTTTGGTTGATTATATAGGGATTTTTTTTATATGTTGCAATACTTTTGGCAACATACTGTAGATATTCAGATATGAACACATGAAAGGTGTCTTTTGGATCCCGTTTCCCAAACCAAAGCGAAACCAAAGGATAAATGTTAACGTTGGATTCGGGCATGTGGTCGTGAACTTTTTACGGTGGAAAAAGTCACACGATGGACGTATATTTGTTCCAAACATTTTGCAGGAGGGCAAGGTTCTACGGGTCAACACCCGGACCCAGTACCAGCAACATATACACTGTTTCAGGTATGACAAAATATTGTCGTGATTTGATTGCAAGAAAAAGTGCCGATTTCCATCTCTAAAACGTATATTGTTTTTTTTTAACGAAATAAAAATCGGTATTGTAATTTATTCTTTTTTGTAAGAGAATATGAATTCTTATATATTATCATCAATAAAAAAATAATTATGGTGTGTGGAAATTCCTCTCAAATATTTAATCAATTATCGGAAGTTCGGATTACCCGTAAGTCACGATGATGTATGAAATTCCCGGGAGATTGTAATAACAGCATGAAGCAATATTCTTAAATTGCCAAAAGGATTATGAAATAATATGTCCTTTGATATACTTACATACTTGTCAATAAGTGACAAAAAGTTTAGTTTCTAGTTCTTTGAAAAGAGAATATTTCAGGAAACGAAAACAGAATTTGGCAGTTACTAATGCTATATATTATAGAATAAGAATAAGAATATTTATTATTCCAATCAACGGGCCCACAATAGGGGCAAACAAATTGCATACATTGATTATTGTCATTGGAGGCAATTATACATATATAAATATAAATATACAATATTTCTTGTCGGGTTCAGAGCCTTAAAATTTTAATTAATAACATAAACATAAAGAGAAAAAAAAAAATTATTTCAGTATCGTAAACCCTGTTTCAGTTTTCTTGTATCAAGGCACTCTATTATATATTTTCCAAAAATATTAATTATTGAACGATCTTCATTGGTAAATAAATAATAGAATTTTGATATATCTGACATATTATTGAAATTAGAACATACTTCTGAAATTTTCTGAAAACAAATCTTTCTACTATTATTATATATGGGGCAATCGATTAGAAAATGATATTCATCCTCAATTTTTTGTGTTATGCACAGTTTACATAATCGTTCTTCGGTTTCCAAGTTTTTATATCTACCAATTTCAATCATAAGAGGATGTGCACTAATTCTGATTTTACAAATTGCCTGTCTTATTTTGAAATCATTAAGAAATGTATATTTTTCTCTAATAAAATGTTCTTTGAATGTAAAATATGTACGGAGTTTTCCCTTTTTGTCTTCATTTATAAATTTTTTT
>MJUT01046246.1:33482-44760 GCA_002080005.1 Gigantidas platifrons | reverse complement strand
GATAACCTTCATAGATGATCGTTCACTCTCCTAGCTTGGTACAGACACAGAGTCAAACACGATAACCTTCATAGATGATCGTTCACTCTCCTAGCTTGGTACAGACACTTCAATAAAAGGTGGTGGCGGGGTTTAATCTATGGACTTAAAATCCCGCTTCCAACGAAACGATGTGACCACTCAAGCTCTTATGATGCGAGACAAACGCACCCACACACAACGGTAAGATGGTAGGTAACACAAAAACAGTTTGAAAATACCAAATGTGTAATCAGAATCGAAGAAGAAAAGACAAGCATAATGATGGGGAAAAAAAAGTACAAAAGGACAAACAACGATCTACAAAACATACATATAAAACTAAAGATCGTGTAACCCGAACCCCACTAAAAAACCGGGGGTGAACTCAGGTGCTCCGAAAGGGTAAGCAGTTCCTGTTCCACTAGTGGCACCCGTCTTTACCCAGATTGTAATTTTTTGTATTGTTCCCTGTAATGGGAAGTTTACATATAGTTAATAAACTATCCAGAAAAAAATAGTCTAAAACACTGTTGGTGATATAATCTAAAGTTTTAATAACAATTTCTTTGTTTAATAACATAGTTTTGAGAACCCCTTGTGGTGAAATTAGAATTAGTTTGTGATAACTACGAGGTAATGTAATCTACATAAAAAATATTAAAATATAATATTATTGGATTGTACATGCGCGACCAAAATACATACTGTGTATGTCAGGGTTAGTATTACTGGTGTTTATCGCCATTTCAGCACTATGTCAACCATATTGTGACTACCAATCTTAACGGAGTACATATAATCCGGCACATTTACATCGAACTGAATTCCTGGACACGGGTATGTGTCTGGACATCCTAACACTTGAGGTCGATATATGTATGTGTCTGGACATCCTAACACTTGAGCTCGATATATG
This sequence comes from Gigantidas platifrons, assembly GCA_002080005.1. Lineage (NCBI taxonomy): Eukaryota > Metazoa > Mollusca > Bivalvia > Mytilida > Modiolidae > Gigantidas > Gigantidas platifrons. The sequence continues at coordinate 43,823 of MJUT01046246.1, read as the reverse complement.
TATGTGTCTGGACATCCTAACACTGGAGGTCGATATATGGGCGCGAACTCAAGCTCTTGAAATCTGAGGTCAATGATATTGACCACTCGGTCATCCATGGCCCCTTATTTACAATAATAGTTAATATAAATACTACCCCACACTTCGTTAGTTTTATTTTATTGTAGTTTTGTATTTTTCGGTTTTTCCTTTGAGTGACAAGATTCAAGAGAAATTTAAATCTATAACTTCTAGAAATCCCTTTGAACTTGGTGTACTGCTCTCCGTCGAGAGATAATCTCACGAATAAATTACAAAAGTTATAAAAATATTGGATTAAAAAGCAAAATAAGAATTATGACAGATAAAACAAATATTTATATAACTATGTCATTTTATGCTTTGTAATTGATAAAGAGACAGTAAGAATGATTATAAATAGCCAATGGTAAAAGTTTGTCATACTGTAACAGATACTTTAGTAGTTATAAAGGTAGTTAGGCAACATGATGACAATATTTATATGTTAACATAACATTATTACAAGATACAAAGCCGTCGGGTACTCTTAAGAATGATCACTTACTGACTACAGAGAGATTACACCCCCGACAATTAAAGTTATTTATGATAATCATTACAGGTATATTAGGTATTTTAAAACTTCCTATAGGTAATACATATACGGATAACAGACATTTCTCCACCAATATTGGCATTTAAAAGTATGATACATCGAAAAATACCACACCGTCAGAATACTTCCAAAATCTAATAGGACAATCACAGAAATAGGTAAAATGGATAACCGTAACACATATATACATAACCGATAACCGTAACACATATATACATAACCGATAACCGTAACACATATATACATAACCGATAACCGTAACACATATATACATAACCGCTGTGGTATATTTCTGTATCTCACAATTTTACGTATTTTGGATCGAATACAGAATGTTAACAGTCTGTGTCCGGATCTCTATCCCCTGTCTTAATAGAGACACTTCAAAGAAAACAAAAGTTGCGGAAGAAGTACAAATAGCATATAAGTAAAACATGAACACTCTACTAAACAAGTGGCAGTAAAGTCGAATTGACAACTGTTTTCACGCAAAAATTGTAGCAGACATCGACTAATATTGATAGACCATCACCAATATACGAGACTTATAATGTGTTTGTCACTCTGTGGACGACTTTGCCATAAAATGGCCAAAGCGTGAAAAAGAGGAGGTTGATACCCTTTCAGAATGAGTTAATACTGATTCCAATCCGAATCAGAAAACTCAACAAGTCAATAAGCACTTAAGCAACATCTGTATTCAAAGATTCTGATGTTGTAGAAACCCCAACCACTATTCACGACAAATATATTGTATTTCCTGCATCTTAATTTCTGCAAAAAGCATTACAGTGACTGCTTAAAGATAGTACTGCGCTGACTACTATTTTACCTATTTTGTTCCAGTATTGTTATAAATAATGGTATAGTGACAGCCGGAACCTTTGTACCATAATGAAAGCGGGAGGTTTGGCGCCTTAAAATCTAATTCAACCCATCATTTCTTTGGAAATGCCTGTACCAAGTCAGGGTCATTACGGTTTTCACAGTTTTCCGGTTGTTGACTGATTTTGTCTGTTTATATACTTATGAGTTTTGACTTTCCCTTTGGAAGATTGTTCGGAGTTCGGTAATTTTGTTATTACCCTTATCATAGATTAAGCCTGAATAGCTCACATGATAATCCTAAATATACAGCTACCACGCTATCAAAAGAGGAAATCATCGATAATCCCAAGTCATTCCTGTCTTCTTTTGGTCTTTCCATGAAAAATGAGTATCATGATGATCCCTTACTGTACTGGATACCATAATTGCAGAAGTGTCTACACAAACAACATAATACCACGGGAGCTGCCTAATGTTCTACCAAGCCTCTTTCTAAGCTTTCAACGTCATTTTTACAGCTGTCAAAATGGGTCTCCTGAAATATCATGATACCTACTTTTCTAGAAGTGGTATTAATGTGGATATTAAAAATCTCAAAAGACTTGCTGAAGACTATAAGCTCTAGATCTCAGTTTATTTAATTTCTCTACCTTGTATACCTCCATTCCATTTACGCAACTAAAATATAGAGTTAACGATTTTTTTCATCGTCGCATCTCAAAGGAAAACGGAAAACAAAGGTACCAGTATTTTGTTATTGGTAGCAATAAGTTTTACGGTTGTAAAAAGCCATTCAAAATATAATAACTAATATAAATAGGGGCAAGGTCATTCAGATGTTAGATGTTTTTGACCGGTAACATATTTGTCTAGCTTGGCGTACGAATGTTTCAACAGACGATACGATTGGTTTTCATATTGGTGCAAATTGTGCTCAGCTACTCGCCGATTTGTTCGCATTAGAAAAACGCTGCACAAGTGACTATATCAGTTATTATCTCCTGCCCCTTACCACGGGTATCAGTCATAAATCAAGCGGTAATAACAACGCACTAATTACAGAGGAACTTGCATTTGATAGCTACCACTGATCATTATTATGTAGAAACAAATATATACAATCTTAATTTACGTAAATCTAACATGGCCTTAATGCAACATCACCTACAAAACTGTTTCAGATTGACAGTTAACAGTAATCATACATATACATACATACAGTCTCGAATACTGTCAGTGTCATATCAAGAAAAAAATCATATATTTATTAAATCGCTGCCACAATTAAAATGTTGATCATAGGTAAGTTTAATATTGTGAAGTATGGTCTCGCTCACTGCTGTTCGTTCGTCCTACTGAAGTAAGTGCAACATGTACAAGGGTTGGAAATAGGGGTTTTAGAAAGAAGTAAAAAGTATCCAATCGAAAAATGATAATTGTCATAACCACGAAATAATTTATATTTAAAGAAAATATCATTATAATCTACCTCTCCAGCTTGTACAATCGTGATATATTTAAACATAGATAGATAATAATGGTATCCCTCGCCAGGTGTATGACACTTTACCTGGCTCTTGAAAAACAATAGGAAAACACACTGATGAGAAAATGAGAGTTTTTGCCATCCTTCTTGGAATTCTTGCATCAGGTGAGTACCCCCTGCTATGATTTTTATACAATTTTAGAATGAAAATAATTATAATCTTTAAGTGTTTTTCACAAAGATTTCAATGTTGTACATGAATGTAGTTGATAATATACATAAAAACAGTTAAATATTCCTAATTCGGATTCCTACTCAACACCTGAACACTTGAAATCTCTCTTAGTTAAAAATTATGATATGCATGGCACCGTGCACGATGCATAAAAGACAAGAATAAAAATGATGTTCGGGTTATGTTCTGCATCTAGTTGTTTCCAGGAAGTGCTTGCCAAATTCACATTAATTGGAATTGTTTTAGTTCTTGTTGTGTCCAACATGATTCCCTAGTTTGTTGGTTAATGCTGTCCAGTGTCCGATATTTAATTCGTTTTGCTTAGTTCTTTTAATTTGACATTTGTCATTGTATGTAATTTAGCCTTAATGTCGGTATTTTTCATTATTTTAACTCAAGGACGAACACAGAGTATATAGGTGAGAGGGGATATTTGAATTAAGAGATTATCTAGAAATAAACAAGACAAACATAAAGGGAAATAAATTAGATGTACTAAATTTCGGACATTGCGAATTCCTGAAAACAAAAACCAGATGAGTCTAGGTGCTCCGGAAAGGTTAACTTCTCCAATCCAACTTATAGCACCCGTCGACATTACCAATCATAATAATATGAAATACAATGTAAATGTTCTCTATACCCTTGAATATCTTTGTGCTTACAATATTGACTGAGACCTCTACAAGGGTGTCGTTGACATGAACACCTTACACCTATTTGGAGTAAATTAAAAACAACTGTTAAATACTTTGTATATATTTCCTTCAGGTGTGTAATTTCCTCCCAGCTTGACAATTTTCCCATTTAATATACTATTTAATATAATTTACATTACGTTAGCTTTGTTCGTATCTAAAGTAGTTTAAATAAATTTTAGTATTGACTAATTAGTAATTGTTTTTTGTATTAGGAATAAATATATTTTAAGTACTCTACTCTAGTCTGACATTGCTCAATATATTAACCAACTTATATCACTAGGATCATATATATTTAACATCAGAATGAAACGAAAAGTATACAAGTTTCAAATGTATATAACAGACAAAATTGGTATAAAAATATTTAACATGTCACGATCAGTTAAAAACTTTCTGTGAATTTTCCTATAATAAAGTTTGAATATACTAAGGGATACTCAGTAAGACTATAAATTGAATGACAGACAATACAATAGTCAAATGGAAAAGGGTCGAAAGACAAACAATGCTTGACAGAACTCTACTCATAAAACTAAAGATTGAGCAACACGAACCTCACAAAAACATTAGGTCAACTCAGGCGGTTTGAAAGAGTGAGCAGTTTCTGCTCCACCATTAGTTGATATGGAAATCGTGTTTAACGCCCCTCCTTTTCCCCCTCATGCATACACAAACAAAACAAAAGGGGGTAGAGACAAACCGATCATCATTTTTATGCGAAATCGTAGCGCATGATACATCATAGAACTAAAAAAAAGACATATAATTTGACAAAATGAATAACAAGAAACCGGACGTGACACAAATAGGCTGAAGGTGCATTGAAGTTTACCCACGGGGTTAATGATAATAATACAGACTTCTACCCAAAGTATGTTCGTAGTAAATTGTAATACAACTACAAAGATTAGTTGGAATAAAATCAATCTGTTGACTTTTATTTCTCAGTGTATTGGGCAAGTTTCATAAGTCAACATGTTTTTGACATTACACCAGACGATGAGACACGATTATTTTGCAAAGCATAAGATGACGAAACGTTATTGTTTATTTATTACAATAGACACTAAAACAAGGTTGGTTGTTTTTACATTTTATAGGACAACAGCAATATCAATGTGTTTACATTACTTATGACGATAAAATGCTGTTGTTCTTACATTATATAAGACGAAAAAAGATACTATAGTTTTTTTTCACATAAAACGATACATCACTATTGTTGATTTACATTCAATGAAGTAAAAATGTATACCTTTCATCTGGTACGTTCAATGAAGTAAAAATGTATACCTTTCATCTGGTACGTTCAAAGTCACAAGATCGGAAAGCCAAATAATTTAAAGTTTTGGGAGAAATTAAACCAAAGGGTCTAAATAGGATAGCCAAACTCTGCTCGAGGGATGAGAACCTTAGTTTGATTAATAATTACATTTTTGGGAACTGTAAATTGCCTTAATAATGTAAACATTGTGATCCCTGTACTTATAATAATGTAAACATTGTGATCCCTGTACTTATAATAATGTAAACATTGTGATCCCTGTACTTATAATTGTGAATTTGATTTGTAGGTTGTTTATGTATATCACTACCAGGTCTTCACAATCATCAAAGCCACGATGACTATAGCAAGATATTTGGAATAGTGCCAAGTAAAAACATACATCGAAAGACAGATTATCCAGAATTGACAACAAATAACAATGAAGAGAGACTATCGTTAAAACACCGTCTGCCATCTAGAGAAAAAACTGTCATTTCAGGATCACGTGACAATTTAGACACAGCTATAAGTAAACTGTCCAGCATGTCGGCTATTCAGTTATTAAAAGTTCTGGGAATTCAATTCCCCGCTAACCTACCCACAACATACAAGAACAATAACAACAATTACAATCAACAGGTACCATCACAACAAAGAAGTAAACAAACAAATGTTGCAAGAGTTCATCATGTTGGTGGGCAGTCACAACATAAGACTGTCCAAACTCTATCTAATTCTGAAGAGAAAAATGGTCAGAAAGAATCATTCCATGTAGACGGATCTAAATCAGGTCAGAGTGTAACGGAATCCAATAATAAAATTCAATCAAATAGCAATGGCGACGAGTTCAACACACAACAACAGACAAGTCCTCTCTACATGTTGACAGCTGGTATGGATGGACAACGATTTTCTAAAATATCTACCAATCAACAGCCACAGACTTCAAACCAAGGGAAAATATTTGACCCTGATGCACTAATGCAACATATGATGATGTCATCTGCGTCGTCACTTGACACGGGAAAGTATAATTTAAAACAAAACATTGTATCTTCCCAAAACTGGGCAGAACAACAAACAGGAAGTAAACCAAATATGTTTAGCTCAATGTTTGGGCAAAAGTCTACCAAATACAATCCCCCTTCTTTTAACAAAGCCAAGATGAACTTTAACCCTAATATTCTGTTACTTTCGGCAAATAAAGAAACACCCAAACTGAACGTCATGTATAACCCTGATTCGTTCAACAACGCTCAGATGAATTTTAAACCTGAAACTTCAAAAATGAGTGCACAATTGTCGTATGATCCAGACAAACTGAATGACTATACCGGTATATTCAAACCAGGACAGATGTTCCCTGTAGTCAGTATGAATACACCACCTCGGTCACATCTAATGTTTAATGCAGATGTATTAAATAAAAAGTTAATGGATGAAGGATTACCAAAACCACAAACATTGAATGACCAATTTTCAGCCAATGAAAATTCGAAAGATAAGCTCGTGTCAAACTCGGATGTAACTCCAACATTTGAAGATGACAATTTTGTCCCCGGCTTGCTATATCCTGGTTTTAATCCAGATGCCATACAAATAGAGAGTCACTTCTCTGATTTGTCAACAACAAATGACATCGAACCAAAATTTCCTTCAGACGCTAATCGTATAGAACCAAGGTTTCCTGTTGAGGATATATTAACAACTTTGTCACTAGATTCAGAGAACAGCACGTTGAGCACAGACAACAACATAACAACCACACCGCAAACAAGAACAAACTGGACAACACATAGCGTGACAGCAACACCACAACCACAGAGTACAGCGGAGACTACTAAGCCGACAATTGTAAATGAGAAAGATAAAGAAAATGGAGTACCAAATGGCGGGTTTATCCCAGAACAAGCTGGATTTATACCTGGATCGTTAACAGGAGATGGGCGAACTTTACAGATGCTGGTAAACAGTGGAATGTTTGATCCAAACAAACTTAATCAACATGTATTCCATTCAGTAGGCAAGCATATGACTGGATCGTTTGATAACAGTGATAAAAACAAAACAACACTACAGAAAATAAATGGTTTTACTACTGCAGCGAATTTTGACCCATCGTCAGTCAACCAAGCAAAAATGAGTTTCAACACGAATCAACAAATGGGAATGGATGGATCCAGTGGTTCTATTGGAACAAATTACAATTCCTTTTATGATGCAAATAAAGTAAATCAAAATTCTTTCATGAATCCTCTTGGTAAAGCACAAACGAACAACAATAACATATCAACAGGGATGTTTGATAATTCTCAGTTTCTTGGACATTTTGATCCCAACAACGTAAACATTGAATCAATAAGTAATTCAGGAAACAAATCACAAAGTGGCATGGAATACACCGGATTTGGGAGAAGTTTTAACCCAGTAGAGGTTAATAAAGCTTACTTTAATCCAAATGAGGTGAATAAAGAACGTATGAATTTTAATCCATCGGAAATGTTAGAGAAAAATCCGGGATACAATAAAGACACAGCAGAAAGTTACCATTTTGATCCAAACAAAGTAAATGATATTCATATGAACTTTATCCCGCCTTTTGTCCAATACAATAAGACCAATACTGAAAGTAACAACACTAGACCAAGATTTATCCCTGGTCTTCTGTCTGGAGGTGGAGCTGATAGTAGTGTATTTGATCCGAGTGAAATGAAAGCTGGGATGTTGTTTAATCTCTTGAAAATATTTGAACGTCCAAGGACCAGTAACTCTACAAAGCAAGTTTGGGATGGCAGCACTGGAGGTGGAACTGGAGCGATGTTTAATCCATCAGCTATGATGAAAGATATGAATGGTTTCACATTTGGAAATAAGTTTGATCCAAATACATTAAATAAAGTGAACATTCAGTCTAATCCAGCAGAAATGATGGAACACCTTCTGGAGAACACTGATACTTCAACTGAAAACAATAGCAATGATAAACATCCGGTTATAGGACATGGACATCACAAATAAAATTATGTTCATTAACACTATGATAACAAAATATTTGTTGATCTTCTGTAGATGTGTTGCGTATAAGATTTTCAATTAAAGTGCATTTACAGCTTATTCACAATGTGACATGTACTGCTAGGGAACAGTCGTCCACAGCATTGTATTATTACTTGTCACCTTTTTATGATTTTTTTATTGTCAGTTTATCCTGAAAAGTTGAGTACAAGAGAGTTAACACTCGGTTGTATATATTCCACACTAATTAGTATTTATCTCGACGAAGTACTTTTTTGTAGGAAGGTTTCATCTCATTAGTCAAAATACAAATTTGTCTAAAATGAGGGTCATTTAGTTTTTGATTCGTTAAACGGACAAAAATATGCAAAAGGAAAATAACAACATTCAAAGCAATCTCAGACACCAATTAAAATAAAATAAAAAGATCGATATGTACCAAAAGTAAAAAGGTATCTAATTCCACGCTATAAACACCTTATGGTGGAACTCGTTTTACGAATCCAAATCCCGCATTAACAGTAGTGTTCAGTAATTTCCGACGGACAAAACATATCTCGCGATCCAGATAATAAAAAAAGCATACATTTTGGACACTTCGGGAAACTGAGTGGTGAAAATTATCGGACAAACGGAAGATTTGAAAATACCAAAGGGTAATGAGAAGCCATATATCGAAGGATATGTAATGGTCAAAAGAAAAGGCCTATAAAGCACTTCACAGACGTCTAAGCTAAACGAATCCAACAATAAACCGGTGCTGTCACTACTTTATGGACGAAATTGTAAATCAAAATAGAAAAACCAAACACGTAATCAAACAATAAAAGAGACGAAGACAAAACATACACATAAAACTAAAGATCGAGTAGCACGAATCCCACTTAAAATGGGGGTGAAGTCATGTGCTCCGGAAAGGTAAGCAGTTCCTGTTCCACTAGTGGCCCTCGCAGTTTTAATCTAGTTAAAAGTCATGAATGAGAAAAGGACCAGGAAGTGTAAGCGACAAGTGGAACATATCCGTGGTCATTTGTGACACAGATATTACATAAATGTCAACCAAGTCATGATAGTGACCGTAAAATGTTCGAAGTGATGACTTTAGCTTAGCAAATAGGAACCCTGGATTCAGTAGCGTCCTTGCTAGCAGCAACGCTCTAGCAAGGAAATCCTGATGGGAACAACAAGCTCTGGAATATCGTATCAACTGAAAGATATATACTCCATATGCAGGTGCTGCTGGAATATTGCTACATATAAATGGAAAGTTCACAATGGAAAAATTGAAATCATCTCTTTTGTCGTAAAATTTCGCTCTGAACTAATGTGCTCCGAAAGAGTTACCAGTCATTGCTCCACGTGTGGCACACACACTCCAGTAATATGTGTCAAATGATCAAAAAAGACTTCAACCGGCACATCAAATACGATTTTTACGTCATTTCCTGTTGTTTGAAAAGAGTTCTCCAAACCGTACCAATCCTTTATTCCTCGTCAATGATAATTGTCTTAAATTTCAGACGGATCGGTCAACTAGAACAAAAGTCATTGCATGGAAACAAATGTTTCTACAGACGGACGACGACCTCGACAGACCCCTACCATAATACCTCGGATATGTTTTTCGGTCGTGTAAAAAGTAAAAACACGGAAGAAAGTTTTTTGCACAACCTCTTTTTGTGCTGAGACGAAGAGGAGAATTTCAAGTTGGTAACGATCAGTACATAAACACATCAGCAGTTCACAAACACAGACGTAAAAGAAAATAAAGCAACAAAATTTCAGACATCAACTTCCACAAAATCCGGAAGTGACATCAGATGGTCCGGAAACCTTAGCATGTCTTGCTCCAAATATGGCATCCCTTGTGAAAGTACTAAGTACTAAATATAGTGAAGAAAAGAGCGAAAACTATGTTTAAAAGAAGCAAGGATCGTTTTCGAGTTTGAACAAAATGTTAGTTGAAGTGATCCGATATTGAATGTCGTTAGATTTAACTTGGTTTCTAAGATATTTTTGATAAAATGAAAACGAGAAATACCACACTGTCGAAACAGTTCTAAAATCCAATAAAAAAAATCAAGGAAAGATCGACTTTATTCAGATGTAAAATGTATTAAATATGTTCCATAGTCCAAAGCATCTTAACAAGTACGACTAAAACGAAAAATTAGAGTAATAAACACTCCA
>MJUT01046246.1:2345-24351 GCA_002080005.1 Gigantidas platifrons | reverse complement strand
CATGACCAAATCAAATCAAGTTAACCATAAGAGAGATACAACATGGTCATTAGTTTACATGACCCGATAAACCGTATATAGAGTAATAGATGAAATGGATAAGATTCGACCATGTCCAGCTGCCAGTAGGTGTTATCTGAGACATGAACTATTGCCCCACCTGCGGCCTTCAAGATGTGCCATAAATAAAACTAAAGGAATAATATCAATATCTTACTCCGAATATGTGGTGGACATCAGTGTTATTGGTGGCTTTACTAGTCACTCGTGGCTTCGCCTTAAATGGTAACACCTTACTTTTTCTATATTTTTATTCATATTGAATAGCAGTATGTTTCACGAAAATATATTATATAATAATTTCAAAATGTTCAATTAATATTTATTAAGCTTCTTGCAGTTTTTGCCTCTAAATATTTCATTTTTAGTGAGTTTACAATGTTTGACTTGCGTTGTAGGCCCAATTTAATATATATTAAAAAGAGAAGACAAATATAAAAATCCAATGCAATCAACAAACGACATTCAAATATTTGGTAAGCCCCACATACTAGAACAACTTTATATAAATGTAAAGTACATACTATTTACAGTGAGACAAACAAACAGTACATCTGGGGGAGGTTCCGGGGGATCCTCCGGTGGTAGTTCCGGTGGATCGTCTGGTGGAACTTCGGGAGGGATGCCTGGTGGAAGCTCAGGAGGGCCCTCTGGTGGAAGTTCAGGAGGGATGCCTGGTGGAAGCTCAGGAGGGCCTTCTGGTGGTAGTTCAGGAGGTCCTTCTGGTGGAAGCTCCGGGGGCACTTCTGGTGGTAGCTCTGGTGGGAATTCCGGTGGGAGTTCCAGTGGGTCACAATCACAGAATATGCAGCCACCATCATTCATGTTAAATCCATCTCAGTTTCTGGGAGGCGGGAGCCAACAAAGGTAAATAAAACATATGTACTTATTTATACGATACCGTTATGTTATTGAAAATTTGCTTAATGAAATCATATTATTGTCTAACTATAATATTTTTGCCTGGTCCAGATATTCATGTGCGATAGTCTGAACTTTTGGTCTTGTTTTCTCTTATCTTTATAAGTTTACTGTGTTTGTGTCCCATCCAGATTATACCTTTATTCAAAGATTTGTTCTGACATCTATCAACTAACGACAACATTGATGTGTTTGAAAGATACATGTATGTTTGTCACATACCTCTATGCTGCGTTCGAATTAACTGTAACACACATATGGAGGTTCTCATAAGATTATTGTTTGTTCGATGTAGGTCTGTATAAACGCAAAATAGATCGGAATGTGAATAAAAGAAATAAAGGATCTAACACCGGTAAGAGGGCAAGACGGAAAAATCTCAGACACCCAAGGGAAAGATTTCTGGTCTCAAACGAGGCTCGCCGAGTTGGAGACCAATAGAAATCTTTCCTGCGGGTGTCTGAGATTTTTCCGTCTTGTCCTCTTACCGGTGTTTTAACAATTTAACAAGAGGATATTTTTATTTGACAGCTTTGCACTTTTAGCAGACGATGTAAACAAACAGAGTTATTTCCCCTTAATTTGTGTAAGCCTGTGTCTGTTTGATGAAAGGGATGCATTGTAACCTAATTGTCGGGGCAGTTGATAAGTGGCTGACTAGATAAATGCACAAAACGTAAATATCTAAGCGATTTTATTGATACAATGACATTTTGCGAAACGTAACATTTTTGCGGGAAATGGAGCGTGAAATTCTTATCTCACCCACGGGTTGAGACAAGGATATCTCACACGGCTAAAAATAGGAACTGTGCTGTCTCATTAGTGAGAAAATACTACGTTTTTATTCACAAGGAAATAAATAAAATAAAGTGCTTTATTGTCTTTCTTTGTCTCTCATTCACAGGAGGGTCTTCAATAATGGGACCAATTGATTCATTAACGTAAACATGAAAAAAGCTCCTTACATTTAGGTGCAATTCGTCCCTTTGATCAATTGACAACATACAAAGTTTACATCAAAATGAACATTGATTGACTGTTTAATTGTCAGGTAACCACATTAGATAGTACTTACTTAATTTTTATTTTGACAATTTTCACAGTCCAAATGGTGGGTCTAGCAGTGGAGGTAGTAGTTCCGGGGGAAGTAGCGGCGGAGGGAGTAGTTCCGGGGGAAGTAGCGGCGGAGGGGGTAGTTCAATGGGCAGCGGTGGGGGAAGTAGTTCCGGCGGAGGAAGTAGCGGTGGAGGAAGTAGTTCCGGTGGCGGAAGTAGCGGAGGCGCACAAATTCCGAAGTTTGATCCAAATAAAGTTAACCAGATACAAGCCAGTTTTCTAGACCCATCTAAGCTTAAGCTTGGAGCAGGAGGCGGTGGTTCAAGTGGATTCAACCCTGATCAATTCAACAGCATGTCATTTAATTTCTTCAATCCAAATTCTATGTCGGGAGGCAGACGTATGTATAAATAAATTAATTTTAAAATTAATTCTTATCTTTGTTTTCGTTAATTTTCAAATGTAATACACACATAACGCAGGTCTATGGATAATAAAGTGCATTAATGATTCTCGCCAATAAAATTAAAAAACAATTCTTAAACAAGTAGAACAGCAAAATATCTCGCCTATCTCCTATATACATCATAATAACATACTATAATTGCAAAATGAAACCGGTTTATTTTTAGGTAGACGACAAACGAGTCAAGGAAGTTCCGGCGGAAGTAGTGGTGGTAGTTCTGGTGGAAGTGGAAGTCAACCACCAAAGTTTGACCCTAACAAAGTGAATCAAGTTCAGTCTAGTATGCTTGATCCTTCAAAATCACAGCTCGGGTCTGGGGGTGGTGGAGGTTCAATGTTTAATCCTGATCAGTTTAATACAATGAAGTTTAACTTTTTTAATCCACAATCACAGTCCGGAGGTGGTGGTGGCGGAGGTGGCGGTGGTAGTGGTGGGAGCGGCGGAGCAGGAGGAAGCAGTGGCAGCGGAGGAGGGTCTCAACTACCAAAGTTTGATGCTAATAAAGTCAATCAACTTCAGTCTAATATGTTGGATCCCTCATCATCAAAACTTGGAACAAGTGGTGGTGCAGGAGGAGGGTTTGATCCAGATCAATTCAACTCTAAACAGTTTAATTTCTTTAACCCTCAAAATCAACTTGGAAAGAGGGGTAAGTTCTTTAATGTTTATCATAAAAAAATATTTATTTGAAATTGTATATTTAGTCATTTGATGCCAATACTTTCCGATCCAAAAATCACCATTTCCATATTTTGATTCATTGTATTTACAATCCTCTATTGTTGATTTTTTTTTCTTTTCTTTCTATTGCAGGGTTATAGATATGACAAATGTAAGTAAACTGCATAGTTAGCAGAGGCATGGATTTTTGGATGTGGGTATATTGTACGTGGTAGTTGTGTTGATGGCATTCGTGGGCGCATGTCTAAACTCTAGCATGCATACTAGTAGTTGGTTCCTAGTGATATGATATTTACAAGACTTGTGCTGTTTTTGAATCGTAGTATTGTCTTTTCTTTATGTTTCGTATTTATTGTAAATTAGTCTCACAAACTCACAATATCTGGTCTATTGCATTCGACACCTCTACTTGTAGAGCATAATTAAATAATTATCACAAATTGTATCAAAATGTTGTTCAGTAATGCCATGCAATGTTTCTATTAAGGTTTCCGTTATTCCAGGAATTTTTATCATTCGTATTAAGGAATTGTATGCAACAGTTAGGAAGTAAATTAGTTTATATCCAACAGACTCTCAGAAATATTTCAAATATTTGTTTTATAGCGGGTCATAATACAGCATTGTAATAGGAAAAAATAAGGCACCGGATCCAATTTTGTTCACAACATATGATTTTTAAGGTTTTCATAATAAGAAAGTGTAATAATATAGAATACTCTCATGTCGTTGTAATATTTCGCTTATATTTTTGGTATTTATATATTTTGAACCGGTAAGAGAAGAAATATGTCAAATAGTTGTTTTTAATTATAAGGGCATATACTCCTTCAAATAATATAACAATGAAGTTATATAGAGAAAGTCTATATAATCATAAATAACATGGACATTGGTATCGGAACCTGACTACCAGTTTTTAATGAGGAGCATCGATACCGGAGTGATTGGCCCGTTATTGTATTTCGAATCCCGCATTAGGTTTCGGCAACTAAAGGTAGACGGTCGAAATGTGTTAATTCTTCATTAAAAATATTCATATGTTAATAAACCGAGGCATGCAAATAAGACCTCCCCATTTTGTTGCATTAGTAGGAAAAAACTACAACATAGAAATTTCATGGAATTCTACGGAAGCGTATTGGGGTCATTTTTTTTCTTCTTTCAAAATGTCAACTTTAATCTTGGCACTTCCAACTTTATTCTTGGTAATACCAACTTAATTAAGAAAAAAATTATATTCACAGATGTTTAAACTGAACAAATATAAATTACAAATGATATACAGCAGCTTACATTTTGAAGACATGAAATCATGCTTTCTTTTACAGATCATTGAGAAGAAAACAAAGAAACAAATTTTATACAATAAAAAGACTATTAAAATGTTTTGATACATATTATAGTGATTCAATGATTAGTACTAAAATGGCCATTATGCCAACCTCTTCGCAGACAGTGAAGCAGTACAATACGTAAGAGTGTGAATTATAAATAAACCTTAGAGAAAACCGAAAGAATAATTACGAATGGACAGTACAGAAACAGTGGTAACATTGGGCACACAAGACACACGCCAAAGACAAACAAAACAGAAGAAAAAAAACCACACACACACACAAATGAATGAGCAACACGGACCCCACTAACAAACCAGGGTTGAACCCAGGTGTTCGCAATGTATAAACAGTTCCTGCTTCTTATACGATTGATTGATTGATTGATTGATTGATGTTTAACATCCAGCGAGTAATTTTTCAGCTATATTCAGGACGAGAATAATTTAAACGCCACGGGGCTCGAAACAAGGAAATGTGATGGGTAGGGACGGAGAATTTTACCAGTGCAACAGGTCTCCTATGGACCACTCATCATGAACATAATGCTCATAATGAGCTGTTACACTGGGTTCTTTAACGTGCGAAGAGGGTGGCAATCTCTCAACACGGGACCTCGGTTTTATTTACGTCTCATCCGAAGGACGGGTTGGTTGTCAATTTATACATCCCGCACAACCGACGGACGCCCCTTCAAGCCGATGAAGCCCTCGGTCCCATTTCTATACCCCGGGGTTCCCGCGGGGTTGCCTCTTATACGACACGGCCATTTTACTCATAGTGTTGTAGGATACCATAATGTACAAACAACACAAAAAAAGACAAGAGCCCTCTAACAAACAACTTGGGATAAAAACGCATCGCACATAGTATTGTTCATGTATAAATCGTAACAGACATCGCAACACAGAACTGTGAACATAAAGACACATAATAGGACAAAATGGTGGACACCACTATACACATAATAGGACAAAATGGTGGACACCACTATACACATAATAGGACAAAATGGTGGACACCACTATACACATAATAGGACAAAATGGTGGACACCACTATACACATAATAGGACAAAATGGTGGACACCACTATACACAAATAAACACAAATCTCAATAAGTCATGAATTCTACTACAAACAACTGGGGGTGAAGACGAACCGAATATCGATTTTATACAGAAATCGTAACGAACATCACAACAAACACGGAACTTAGAACTAAGACACATATCAGGATGCAAAGAGCAACACAAACCCCACTACTAAAAACCAGTGGAAATTCAAGAGACATAGGCAACATTGGATACAAGACACATACAAAAACACAACACAGAAAGCTAAAAAGATGAGCAACACGGACCCCACCAATATCTGGGGGAGGAGTGTGAACACATGTGCTCGTGAAGGGTAAGCAGTTCCTCTTCTTATAAGACACATACCGTGTAACTCGTATGGTCAAGTTCGGTGAAAGGTTCGTTAGTGATAGAGAGAAAAGATCCATTGTCAATTGAGATATGGATATTTCGTAACGATGAACCAGTTCGTAGAATTTTTGTAGCGATGATTTCAATCTCGGATCCTTGTTTGAGTAGCTTTTGTGTCAGCATCTGAGCTCAGTGCAGTAAATCATGGTCTTGTGTACAAACCCTAGAAAAACATATGAGTTGTGAAATGGAAATCCATAACTCTGGTGAACATTGCTACTAATTAAAGGGGTGCTGATAATTGAGAATGTAAAGTCATCACGTTTGTCGTAGAGTTTCCTTTTAATCTTTTTCGGTTTGTCGATTTCAAGGTGAAGGTCAAGGTAAGAAGCAGACGTTTGAGTGTCAGTAGTAGCTTTTACTGCAATCTCTTTTAGATAGATGAGATGCAGATCTTCACAGAACAACATAAAATATGAATAATGTCAGAAATATAAATCAGTATCATTATATCGTAAAATGTTACTTTAAAATGTGAAATTTCTTTTACCTTTTTATTATGTTTTATATGAATGACCACCTCAGTCGTTTAATGGTGCATAAGATCATTGATTCGCGACATAACAAAGACGAAAATGATTACAGTTAAGCTAAAAAGCTTTTAATCGCGCATTCAATTATATTGATGATGCTCTTGTCAATTAATAATCCAAATTTCTAACTAAGCTCCATTTATACACCCCAATCAATCAACAGGTTGCAGATTGCACTCAATATGTTTTACATCACCATTTTCTTGAATACTTTACAAAGTCAAAAAGTTTTAAAGAATCTTTTCATCTTGTTTATAAAAATGTTTTTCGGAAGCTGTCAATGACTTGTTGACATGTATTCAAGTTGCTACTAACAAAGAAGCTACTGAACCAAGTGTTCCTCTTGGTAAAGTTGAATTCATCATTTCGGAAATTTTACGGTTGCCACCATGACTTGGTTGACCGTTATGGAATATCTGTGTCACAAATGACCACGGATATGTTCCACTTGTCGTAAGCACTCCCCGGTCCTTTCCTCATTCACGAGTTATCACCGGGCTTGTAACTAGAGTAACACGACAGGTGCCACTAGTGGAGCAGGAACTGCTTACCCTTCCGGAGCATCTGAGTTCACCCCCGGTTTTCAGTGGGGTTCGTGTTACTCGATCTTTATGTTATGTATATGTTTTGTAGATCGTTGTTTGTCCGTTTGTACTTTTTCGTTTGGCCATTGTTTTGTCTTAGTATCTATTCTTCTTCGAAATACGGATTATGATTACTCCTTTAGTATCTTCAAGCTCGTCTTATTCAGTCTCTTGCGCACAGATTACGAGAGATGTTATTGGCAGTTAGATTTTGGTTTACAGTTGACAACTGGTTCCCGGCTATTATGTTTAAAGTTGACAACTGGTTCCCTATTATGTTTGGGGTTTGACATTTTACTCGTATGTAGAAACCATTTGCATGACCGCATCATTTTCACTATGAAGGTTGTGTGAACCCATTAAACTAGCTTAAGCCCGCCACGTTTGAAGTGCCTATACCATGAGAGTAAGTGGTCATGTATATGTGTTGAGGATATTGATTTTTCCTCCGTTTCTACTATTTTTATATTTGATTTCGGATTTGTTTGGACAATGTGTTTTTATTTTTCATTTTATTGAATTAAAATAAAATATATAAGAAGAGTTTGACGATACCAAAGGGGTAAATCTTTAATAAACAAATGCATAAAGAAAGGATAAATAGAGGATCAGCCTAAACAAGCAATTTGGTCATCAATGTTAGAGTGACAAATAATGGTTGTTTAATATAACAAATGAAAGAACATGAGCACAACAATGACGTAAAACCAACATGACCAATGAAACCTTTATCAATATTTATATTGGTACTTTATTTATAAGATGAATGTAGGAAAAGTTTGAAGATAAATCTAAGAATGACAGACAACACAATGACCAAAATTAACAGTACAAAAGTGACAGACAACACAATGACCAAAATTAACAGTACAAAAGTGACAGACAACACAATGACCAAAATTAACAGTACAAAAGTGACAAACAATGGTCCACAAAACACTACACTGTAAATTAAAGATTGAGAAACACGAACATCACTATAAAACGTGCTCGCCTTGAGTGTGGTAGATCATGGGTTCGAGCCCCAACAAGTCAAAATTAAAGACTATCAAATTGACGTTTGTTGCTTCTCTGCTAAGTAGGCAGCATTAAGGAGAAAGAGCAGAGACGGGTTGACTCGGAATCAGGATAATGTGTCCCATTGGAGCGACATGTCTACCTGCGGACTGTTGTTTCAGTGAGCTAGGCCTATAAAATACAACAAAGCGTGTTGGTTTAGTACAAAGGGGTTTTCATTATATAATCTCTTCGAATGTAACTTGTTCTCGCCATAATATAACTGAAAAATTGTTAATTTGGCGTTAATCAACAATGTGTAGGTATATTAGTCATCTATATTATTATCTTTTATATCTGAAGATCAATTTAAATAACAAAGCAACATCTAGATTCCAAAACGTTACATTTAGGGTTAGGGAGAAGATGTACACATACTTACCTAGTTGTAATGCGACAAACCATATATAAATAAGGATGTTTGATATAAAAGAGAGAAGAAAACTAATAGAGTAAACAATACCAAGATAATATTCGTTAATGAAGGATTGTAATATTTGGTGCTGAGTAAGGGTCAATAACTACATCGTTAGTGATGACACATATCACGCTATTATGATTACTATAGGATACCATAGGATCTTCAGTGGACGCTGGCTTGTTCAGCCACTATGTCCGCCTCTATTTCTTCCATATTAATTTTCGTCTTGTCGGAATAATAATTGTGAAGACACAGCGGACACAAATTCACAGATTAATATTAGAAACATACTTATAGTTTCGCCAGGAACAGAAATTCCGTCTGAATCATCCGATTCAGCAATATCATTTCCTCCGTGATGCTATTGAGAAATCGAATCATAAATCTTAAATTTTGCTTGTTGATATACATTAATACGAATAAACAAGAGGTTGCTATACAACGGTTGCATGTTATATATGATGTCCAATCTGTTCTGTAATTAGAGGTTGCTGAAACTAGAATAAATATAATGAAAAAATATCGAAACATAAAATTTCGCGTGAAATCTATCTTATTTTTGCTTTAAAGGAGCATTTTGGCAAAACAAAGATTTGAAGATACTAAACTGGTAACCAGAAGCCAAAATAAGAATTCCTTATAAGGAGACAAAGGTGAAATGGGGAAAAGTTTGATCCCATTGAATTTTAAATTGTCTACAATTTTCTGACAAATTCGACCAATATGCTGTTGATCAAATGTCAAATACTTTACCAATATAGTTTTCATTGTACTTTGATGTTGGTGCTTTTATCAAGAAAATGTATTTTATTAACAAGATACGGCTTCATTTATGCGTTTCAGGGTAAACCCAGTTAGTTGCAGAAGCTAGATTGAGTGATTGTTGTTACGGTAAGTGACGAATTTGCTCCAATAACACGAGGACAACGCTATAAATTTGTAATGACATGTCTGTACTAGACCAACACATTGAACATTGAACCAGAATCTTAAAGTTTTAGCTAACTGAAACAATAGTCCGCAAATGATAAGTCAATCTAACCTAACCCACCATGTCTTGCTAATATTTCTTAATACAGCATGCTTCACAGAGAAGCAGCAAAGGCTATTTTGAATTAAAGTTTGATTTCACCAGGTATCTTCCCTATTTGATTTCACCAGGTATCTATACTACTTGAGTAGTCTGTAGTTTGATGGATAACATACTCCCCTCGATACCAAATACTTCAAAATGGCATTTGCTGCGTCTCGGTTAAGAATGCTGTATTAAGAAGTATTTCAAAGCGTTCTATATGTAGCACTGTATTTGTTACGTTGTTTGTTGTCGTAATAGTGTAGGTCATATTTGTTTACATATTCAAATGTTTATATTTCAATTTGCGACTTAATTATGACACCGTGACTGATTTCAAATTTGAGGATATTAGACAATGAATGTGGTCGCATTACTTATCTCTAACTGATAAAATGGAAACGTGTGGAAGTGAAACAAATCTACTTCAAGATGGAGTTAATGTATGTAACACTATTTCTACTTCTTTGTTTCTCCTACTTGACGACGGGTAAACCTAATGGTAAGAACTCATTACTTCTTTACAGTGTACAAACTTTTAATGGAATAATGCGTATTCATTTATTTATTAACCGTGTTATTATTTATTATGTAACATTGAAGTAAGAAGCATGATTAGGATTATTATATTGGTAATCTAGGTCAGGGCCAAGACCATAATACTATCCATAGTCATTGTTCTGACATACAAACACGAGACCAATACATATCTAAACTATTAGATGAAATAACGTAAAACAAATATCATAAAGAAATATCATAGACATTCTTAAATATAAAATAAGAAATCAATATCACTATAAAAAAAACATCACCCCTCTATCAGAAAATCACCGACATTAGGACACCTTTGAATGTTAATCCCCTATATTTAACTCATCCTTTTCTTAAATATAAAATATTAAATCAATATCACCATAAAACAGACGTCATCCCTTTTTGTGTACTTGCTTACCTCAAAACAAATGTATCAGTTGAAGTAAAATCATTAGAGAACGTTAGAGAAAACCGGAGTGGCAATCAAGAATGGACAATGCAGAGAAAACCGGAGTGGCAATCAAGAATGGACAATTCAGAGACACTGGCAACATTGGGCCCAAGAAACAAAGCAAAACAACAAACAAAACATAATAAAACACAACACAGAAAGCTAAAAAGACGAACAACACGAACCTTATGATTTCTAAAACCATAACAATTATCATATATGGTGCGACGGAAATATTGTGTATAAATACACGTTTAAGAATACCGAAGGCAATCAACAATGGACAATCCAGAGAAACTGGCAACAACATAGGGTACACAAGACAAATAAACAATAGAGAATACCGAAGGGGCAATCAACAATGGGCAATCCAGAGAAACTGACAACATAGGGTACACAAGACAAAGACAAACAAAAGAAAAACACAGCACAATATGTGTTGGACATCACTATATACAAACACAAATAACGCAAATAAGACTGAGCCCTGCTACAAACATATCAAAAACCAAGAAATTGCAAACTATGTTTTATGTGTAATTGTCATTTTAGTCCGACAAAGTTTCAACCCGAATGCCATGATGAGTGGCTTTCTTGGAGGTGGATCATCCTCGTCTTCTTCGTCATCAACTGGAGGCGGTAACACGAATTATTTTGGCAGTTTTAATCCGAATCAGATGATGTCACAATATACAGGTGGTGGCAGTGGTGGAATGAGTATGTTTAATCCCAATGCCATGATGGGAGGAAATCAACAACAACAATCCCAAACTGGGGGACAAAGTTCACAACAAAACAGCCAGACATCACAACAAAGTCAAACTTCGCAGCAAGCAGGCGGCACACAAACTGCACAATCACAATCGGGAAGTTCTAGTCAAGGTTTTGGTTCAAACTTCGATCCAAATAAACAATCACCAGGAGGTAAATCTGGTAGCCAAACTAGTAGCAACACACAATCCGGAGGCGGAAGTTCTTCAACTGGAGGCACAAGTGGTTTTGATCCAAACAAAATGAACGCCCAATTATCAGGCAGTGGATCAAACAACTTCAATCCAAATCAAATGTCAGGTGGAAGTAAATCAGGACCGGGTCAATCTGGATCCGGACAATTTGGAGGAATGTCAAGCAGTATGATGTCTGGAAGCTCACAACAGAACAGTGGTAGTGGTGGTAGCGCAGTAACTAACCCAAAATACGATCCAAACAACATAGTTAACACTGGTGCAAAGTATGATCCTAATGCTGCTAACTCTGGAATGGGAGGCTCATCTGGTGGTGCAAAACCTTCTTTTGCCAATGGGATGGGCTTTAATGCACAGCAACAGCTACCACCAGGAGGTTCTTCTGGAGGTGGAAAATCAAGTAATCAACAGGCACCAGGACAACAGAGTCAACAATCATCTAGCCAGAATTCACAATCGTCAGCTGCAAGTTTTGGTCAGGCTTCCGGACAACAATCTCAGTCGTCTGCCACAAACTCGGGTCAACCTTCTGGACAATCATCGCAGTCGTCAGCAACGAGCTTTGGACAATCATCTGGCCAACAGGTACAATCTGGAACTGGGCAACAATCTGCACAATCTAGTAATCAGAAAAATTGCGGAGGATCATCATTTGATCCAGTTGCCGCCAACACTGGTGGGACTTCTGGGTTTAATCCACTGAGTCCTGTATTAGGTAATAACATTGCTTTATTAACCCATCATTGTCCGTATTACACTTTCATAGTATCTTCATGAATTATATACTAGTAGCTTGGTTTCATATAAATGAACTGGTATACATTTCAGATAATTTTATTTGTACAAACTTTCAATAAATTCAGGTCACTGAAACTATACATTATCACATACAATTATTCTCGTTCTTTCAAAGGGATATTTAGACTTATTGTTAAAATGTGGCATTTTAATCCTAAATATTACAACGACTATCTACATTTGTATATGATTTTATTTAAATACGTCTCTGTATTTAATTCTAAATTTAATGTTGAAATCCCTACTGTATTAATGTCTTAGATTATGAATGATTCAGTTGTTAATTGTTATATTGTTATATGTGTTTTCTCTACTGCTATCATATCATAAACTCTGTTTCCACATTGATATCGTTTACAGGTAACGTGGACAAATTCATGGGTCCTAGTACAGGATGTAAGTATTTTCGTTCCTTGCTTGATCGATTGCGTTGTTTTTTAATCATGTGCTTGAATCTCTCGTCTGACATTAAAACTATGTGTTAATCTGGTAGGTAGGTCCACGAGTACTCCATGTTATTAATTTCCGTGTGTTGTTAATCTTCAGTCTGGAAGAAGGTAAAACAACGATAAAATATTTCTAGAGGGACCACTCTTCAATTTGAATGCACCGTTCCGTGCTTTGATTGAGATCATGTAATTTCTGTAACCATTTTCGTTTATCATACTTAAAAAACCTGATAATTTTGTGTGAGATTAGAATGAGATTATAGAGTGATGATTTCAATTTGTCCCATTGTGATCTTTCCAGCTCAGCACCTGTACATGGGGTATACATCTCTCAGTCTGGTATTTCAGAGATTGTGATCTTTCCAGCTCAGCACCTGTACATGGGGTATACATCTCTCAGTCTGGTATTTCAGAGATTGTGATCTTTCCAGCTCAGCACCTGCACATGGGGTATACATCTCTCAGTCTGGTATTTCAGAGATTGTGATGTTTCCAGCTCAGCACCTGTACATGGGGTATACATCTCTCAGTCTGGTATTTCAGAGATTGTGTATTATATCATTGCCTATTTCCTTGATAGAGTGTTGCTGCTTCGGTTCCTAGTAGTCAATTTGTAAACTTTACTTCGAAAGTTTTATGTTGGATAACACGACATGGTTAATCACTACATATTGTCTGTGTTATTGAGTATGACCTCGGCTATGTTCCACTTGTTGTAGTCATAATCCCCTTGGTTTTTTTTTCTTACATTTGTACGCATTCAAACACAAATAACGTAAATAAGACATGCGATCTCCTACAAACAACTGGAGGTAAAGACGAACATCGTCATCATAGAATCTATAAATATTTTGCAAACAGTTTAGGTTATGGAATAATCGATTTAATTAACCTACATATTGGTGTAGGTACATAGTGGTTAAAATAAAATATATCACTGAAATGGTTATATCTACATTGCAAATGATTTGTAACAATAGTATGAGTGAATTACATTAATTTGTTTTGAAGGCAGCGATCATTAGCGATCATCTATGTGTAGAATATAAACATGTATATTGCATAAAAATGAAAAAAGACCTCGAGTTTGTTTCTTTAGCAATTAGGAGTGATTTTGTGTTGTTGCTATTATATATAGGTAATAAAGGAAGCGGATTTGATCCTGGTTCTGTGAATATGCAGCTAGCAAAACTTGGTACAAGTCTGAACATGTTTGGAGGTGCGAAAGGTGGCGATCCTAATAAAATGGATGCTAATTCATTAATGGGTGGATCTTCTGGTATGATGGCCGGTGCTAATGCTATGATGGGAACAGGGGGTAGTAGCAGTGGAGGAGGAATGAATATGAACCCTGGTGCCATGATGGGAGGTGGAAGTGGGAGTGGTGGTATGAATCCTATGAATATGATGAGCGCAATGGGAGGATCTAGTTCAGGTGGAACAAGAACTGCAGGTATGTAAGTGACATTGTTGCACTTGAATTTAAATATTCACAGCATTACAGTTTCAGGTTTGGGTTATAAATTTGGGACAAAATAAGTATTGAAGTTAACATAACATCTAAATAGAGGGAGACCCCAGAGGATGGTTGTCGTTTCTAAACAGGGGAGAGACCACAGTGGATGGTTCTTGTTTCTAAACAGGGGAGAGACCTCAGTGGATGGTTTTTGTTTCTAAACAGGGGAGAGACCTCAGTGGATGGTTCTCGTTTCTAACCGGTGGAGAGACCTCAGTGGATGGTTCATGTTTCTAAACAGGGGAGAGACCTCAGTGGATGGTTCTTGTTTCTAACCAGGGGAGAGACCTCAGTGGATGGTTCTTGTTTCTAACCAGGGGAGAGACCTCAGTGGATGGTTCTTGTTTCTAAGCAGGGGAGATACCTCAGTGGATGTCTCTTGTTTCTAAACAGGGGAGAGACCACAGTGGATGGTTCTTGTTTCTATCCAGGGGAGAGATCTCAGTGGATGGTTCTTGTTTCTAAACAGGGGAGAGATCTCAGTGGATGGTTCTCGTTTCTAACCAGGGGAGAGACCTCAGTGGATGTTTCTCGTTTCTATCCAGGGGAGAGACCTCAGTGGATGGTTCTTGTTTCTAAACAGGGGAGAGATCTCAGTGGATGGTTCTCGTTTCTTAACAGGGGAGAGGCCTCAGTGGATGGTTCTCGTTTTTAAATATGAGGTGAGACCTTCGGGGATGGTTCTCTATATAAAAATGTCTTGAATTAATAAAATTTAACGGAAAGTAGTGAGTAGTAATTTGACAGATATTTTCGAGTAAATGTACTACTAGTATCAACATATAAAAGTACCAGAAGTGCACACACAAAGGTAACACAAAAATAAACTAAAAAGTGTCCTTCTTCGCTTTCTAATGCTTTAATATAGGTAATCGATGCCACCATTTGTTGGTATTCTAGTTTCATGAATACGCTTTAAGCTAGCTTGCATGTTATATGCTTTGTGGCTTTTTGTAAACGTCTATTTATAGGTAGTACATCTGGTAGTACACCTTCAGCAAGAGGAAGCCCCTTAGATCCACTAGGAGCTATGATTGGTAAGTTATTATAATACACATTATATAGTTATCACATGACATCACACTCAGTTTCTTCTTATTTTTCATTTTAAGGGGAAGGGTCCTTGTTATCTTTACATATCTGATTACATCTGTATCGATGAAGGTGGCATTAGAAGTTTTATGTTTTAACTATATTATGGTGCGTAATGGTGTGTCAAATGGGGCAACCATTCCTTCAAAAAATGGTCTGAACAACTGCCGTAGCGATATTCAGGTCGAATATTCTTATCAGCAAGAATGCAAAGTTGTGCGTAATAACGTTTCTGTGAAATAGTCTAACTCAAAAAGGCAATAACTCCTTCAAAAATGGTCCGATCAAACTGTTGTAATGATCTGTGAATGAATCGTCATTTAGTAATATGCAAGTATGCACAGTTTTGAGGATTTCCTAATTAAATTGTAGGGGGAATTATGCGTACAAACTTTTGTGACAGTACGACCAATCCATCAACAAGCTTAATTGTTTGTAAATTTGTTTTCACATTGAATATAGCTGAAATACTGATCCCTTGGCGTTAAAGAACAATCAATCACTCATGATTGCACGATATTTCAGTGCTATGCATAACATACCAGCTTAAACAAGGAATATATTGCATTACATACTGTGGAATATTAAATCAAAGGATTGAGTGCTGATGTCTGTAACATTTTATATTGGCATAATAAGGGTAAAATCTATTGGCTTGACAATTAGTTTCCAATCGACCAGCAAAGTGAACATGAATTTGTGGGTATACAATATATGTG
Organism: Gigantidas platifrons; assembly: GCA_002080005.1. Taxonomy (NCBI): domain Eukaryota; kingdom Metazoa; phylum Mollusca; class Bivalvia; order Mytilida; family Modiolidae; genus Gigantidas; species Gigantidas platifrons. The sequence goes on along the minus strand of MJUT01046246.1, from coordinate 8,146 downwards.
TAAATGAATAACAACTTCAATGTTTTCCATTTTATTTAATTGTAACTAAGCTAAGGATGGACATCGCTGTACCAAGTAGAACGACTTGTGTCCAAATAGTGTGCTATTATGTCACTATGGTATTATATAGGTATGATTTACTATTGAATATGAATACTTGTATAGTTTGTAACTTTAGTCTTACCAAAGCTATGTTATTTATTCGATTTATATTTGTAGGAGGTGCCCAACGTTTTTCTGGAGGAAGCAACTTGATTGATCCAATGGGATTTATGAATGGTATCGTTACTCGGCATTGCTTCGCTTTGCTTTATGCTTCCGTTGCTTTTGAAATGCTTATGTTTATACCAGTTGGCTATCAGATAAGCTCATCTTATATAACACATATTTAGAAATCTAAATCTTTGAATTGCTCATATCATGGAATCGAAATATGGGCCTCATCAAAATAGTTCATTATTTAGTCACATTTCCTTATTTGAATTGTAGTGTTTATGAGCAATATTTCATTATACATAGAGGAAACAAGGTTACTGATGAAAGAGACCGAACTGACGCAAATAACGGGCAAACTTTACCATACAATATTTTTACACATCAAATGAACGGGGAATCAAGCTCACAAGCTTCAATAGTCTTATTTGTTGCACGAAGACTCCTCTCAATTTGAATCAACGTTAGAGAATACCAAAGCGGCAATCACAGGTAGACAATCCAGAGAAACTCGCAACATAGTGTACACAAGACGAAGAAAAACAAAACAAAAACACAACACAATATGTGTTGGACACCACTATACGTAAACAAGACATGAGTCCTACAAACAACTGGATTTAAAGACGAACCGAACATCGTTTTCATGCGGAAATCGTATGAAAAATAAACAATAATTTGTGCTGTTTGACATACAATCTGTCTTACAACTAAAGTCTGACATAAAGAAATCATTAAAACGTTTATTCATGAAAGCTAAAACTGTTTTGCTAGATTTAAAGGATTTTACTTTAATCATCGTGTCTTTTGTAGGAGGTGGACAAACCGGAACATTTGGAAATAAATTTTCAGTTCCATTAACAGGTTAGAGTACTTTTCTAAATATTACATAACGTTATAAAACAGTATAATGCATTCCTAAAAACAACCTGGGGAAAAGACGGACCGAACGTCAGGACGGACATCACAACAATAATACACATAATATGACAACTCAAAAAACTAAAAACTTTTACTGTTGAACTTTCCAAAATTGTCATACCTTGCCCCCACCTTAAAAGACAACAGCAGACAAAAATAAAATATAAAATTGAAATTAAAATAGGAATGAATTGAAATTCTCGGCTTTTCTGTTAACACCCGCTTAATATCTTTGGAAGAAAACCATTATTTTCTTAGGAAACACATGCATTCTAACTAAAAAAACATGAAATGAGGGTTTTTCGGTCTCATGGAATATTTAGCTGAATTTTAATGGGCAAGAACTTGTTGGTTGCTGCTGTACTCCTTACTGGCTGAGTTTCATAAAAACAATTTACGAAAGACAACCATGATAACACAAAAATACACTGGCCTGGTCCTTGCATTAGGTATTGTGTATACATATTCCACTTGATATGTGTGATATCAGAACTGATAAGATACCACAATCTGGTGAACGATGTCACACCAACAGGTGCTTGTTACTGTTGACAATGTTGTCTGTATTGTTATATTGTATAGTTTTTCTTATTTTAGGAAGATCATTGGAATCCAGTGCCGGTAAGAAAATACTTAATGTCTGGTATCTTAATTATCATCGATTATAAGAATAAGTTTATTTATTACCATACACTATCCCGCTAACCACAGCATTCCTTCTCAAACTGTCAACTGATCTAAAACTGGAAAATGTGCCCTAATTCAAATATAAAAGATGGATGGAAATATCGTTCGTTGTATAATGATTAATATAGTATGTTGTGCAGAATTATAATCATACTTATTTTCGGCACTTATCTCAAAACATTTACATCCTACAAATAAGTGTTGAAATATATATAATAGTGTTATTATTGTAATAAATTGGTATAAGATTTCCTATCTTTTATACTCGAGTTTATACTTTGTTATACCGGTACATAAGAATAACCATCGTTCACGAAGGCTGTTTATTTTGTGTTTCGTCTTGGTAAAAATGTAATTTTTCAGCATGTTAATTGTGGCCAATTTCTTTAACCATTAAAACACGAACCACTCGTTCGGATCGCCTCAAATTTTACAATAGTGGTAAACGAAATAAAAAAAAATAGCATTTATAGTCAAGGTAGTTTCCATGATCCTTATTCTATTGTACATGATATAATATCATGTTAATATGCATTTATAGAACAAGACGTTGTTTTCCATTCTAGATAAGAGGGATTCGAACTTTTTATCACGAATACTTCCATATTCTGCCTTGCAGCAAGCGACAGGACATAAACGACATCTTATGTAGCAGTTGGTCGATAATACAATATTTAAAATACCAACTGTATTATTCTATTATAAGATTATTGGGTCGTGTAAATAGCAAATTTCGAATTTCAATAGGTTTTCGAGCAACAATTGCTATACTTGGTTTCTGGTTGATATTACTTATTATCACATATTCATAGGTAATAACGTCAATTTTGCATATACAGCGGAAGTGCCACAGCGATATCGGCCCATGGGCAGATATCGGGGCAAAAATCTGATAACACGATATCAAGCTTTTCTATCAATAGAACAATGCATGACTTTTTCCATAGCAGAACTGTTATCATCCCTCAACCGATATCGATCACTCGTATCCATATAAGTGTGGTGTCTGTGTGCGAAGTTAATTTTTTGTTTTGTTTAATTCAATGTTGAAATATGTGATAAATAGATTAATGCATGCCCTTTTCCATTTGAGGACTGTTATCATCCCTCGACCGATATCGACCCTCTGGCCGATATCGGTTTCTCGGGATGATAACAGTCCTGATATGGAAAGGGCATGCATTAATCTATAATTATCGTTCTTAGAACCAAAGTTGTGTAAAGCTTTGATAAAACAACCACTGTACACGTATTATATTTAGATGCAGGAAGTCGTCTTTTGTGAGGTTTACATTATCGCATTATCTATATGAAACCCCATTATCGAGAAGGTATTAGTATATGAAATAGTTTAAGTATATGGTAAGGCAGATTTATATTCCCACAATAGCTTACCGTTGATATATCTGCGTTTAAATGTGTTGTGCCATAATTTGATCCACTCTTCCTTGATGTCCATTATCACACCTCTAAACTATCAACACAGTCTACATATAATAGTTTAATTAATGAAACGTCACTTTCCTGTCTGAAACGTCGTACGATGTATATTGCACAAATGAACAAATATCAAAGTATTGTGGACAATCCAGAGATACAGGCATCATTAGGCACAATACATGGACAATCCAGAGATATAGGCATCATTAGGCACAAGACATGGACAATCCAGAGACATAGGCATCATTAGGCACAAGACATGGACAATCCAGAGACACAGGCATCATTAGGCACAAGACATGGACAATCCAGAGACACAGGTATCATTAGGCACAAGACATGGACAATCCAGAGACACAGGCAACATTTGGGCACAAGACATGGACAATCCAGAGACACAGGCATCATTAGGCACAAGACATTGACAATCCAGAGACATAGGCATCATTAGGCACAAGACATGGACAATCCAGAGACACAGGCATCATTAGGCACAAGACATGGACAATCCAGAGATACAGGCATCATTAGGCACAAGACATGGACAATCCAGAGATATAGGCATCATTGGGCACAAGACATGGACAATCCAGAGACACAGACATCATTAGGCACAAGACATGGACAATCCAGAGACACAGGCAACATTTGGGCACAAGACAAAGAACGAAGACAAAACACACAACACAGAAAACTAAAAAGGATGAGTAACACGTATCCCACCAATAAACCGGGGGTGAAGCAGGGTGCACGACAAGGTTAAACAGTTTCTTATAAGACATCCGCCGTAATAAACCGGGGGTGAAGCAGGGTGCACGACAAGGCTAAACAGTTTCTTATAAGACATCCGCCGTAATAAACCGGGGGTGAAGCAGGGTGCACGACAATGCTAAACAGTTTCTTATAAGACATCCGCCGTAATAAACCGGGAGTGAAGCAGGGTGCACGACAAGGTTAAACAGTTTCTTATAAGACATCCGCCGTAATAAACCGGGGGTGAAGCAGGGTACACGACAAGGTTAAACAGTTTCTTATAAGACATCCGCCGTAATAAACCGGGGTGAAGCAGGGTTCACGACAAGGTTAAACAGTTTCTTATAAGACATCCGCCGTAATAAACCGGGGGTGAAGCAGGGTGCATGACAAGGTTAAACAGTTTCTTATAAGACATCCGCCGTAATAAACCGGGTGTGAAGCAGGATGCACGACAAGGCTAAACAGTTTCTTATAAGACATCCGCCGTAATAAACCGGGGGTGAAGCAGGATGCACGACAAGGTTAAACAGTTTCTTATAAGACATCCGCCGTAATAAACCGGGGGTGAAGCAGGGTGCACGACAAGGTTAAACAGTTTCTTATAAGACATCCGCCGTAATATTCATATAGTCAAATCTGGTAAACAAATCTTATCGGTAATAGATGAAAGAAAACAACTACATAAATTAGAAAAGACCCATTGCCATCAGAGAAGTGGATATTTCGTAAAGATCAACCAGTTCGTGCTGATGAACGTAGACTTTAAGTAGAGATGACTTGTAGCCTTGTTTTAGTAGTTTTGGCGTCAGCAGCTTAACTCTGTTCAGAACATTACCGTATTGGGCCCAAGATAATTATAGAGTTACGTTTTATGTACCTACTAGTATTTAAAACAGCTGAGCGATTATGTTTTAGAGAGTTGTCTCTCATATGGCTCTTGCCTGCTGGGCAATATATGCATATTGTTATATGACATTGTCTATTCATATACATATAAGATATTTAATACATGTTCAACAAATGTGGGAGAATGTAATCGCTATTGGGGAAGGACAGAGACCACTTGTATGGCTCATCCTTGTGGTTAATGTAAATTTCCGAACAAAACAATACTGGTTTTGGGTAATTATACATCCAAATTGGCAATTCATATCTGTAACTATTAAATAGTTTCGTGACAATAGTTTTTTTCTATTTTAGAAGAAAATATCTCCATGGTTCCTTATACTACTACAACTGTACCGTTGCGAAATAAAAAGTACTACACAACACCTAAAACACAACTAGAATGTCATGAAGCACCAAACACAACACACAAATAAAAATACAAAAGCCATATTGGGCACATTTAGATTAAGACTTGTGAAAACCCCCTTGTTATACCTATCTCGATACAATTCCTCTGTTGTTACTTGTTTCCTAACAAGAAGAGTTTGAAGATACCAAAGGGGTAATCAGAATCCGTAAATCGAAGGACAGACAACACAATGGCCAAAAGAAAAAGGACAACGATTTACAAAACATACATATACAACTAAAGATCTAGTAACACGAACCCCACTAAAAACCAGGGGTGAACTCAGGTTTTTTTTAGTTTAAACATATTTTATTGTCTTATAAATGTACAATTAGATTGGAAACAAGTTATATCAACTTAGTATATCCGCTCTATACAATAATGTTATATACATAAATAAGAAAATGACAGCAAGTTACATAATATAATAAAGTTATACATGAATATATTTGATAAATTTGATAAACAAACGTATTGGGGGGGGGGG
>MJUT01046235.1:35507-65794 GCA_002080005.1 Gigantidas platifrons | reverse complement strand
CCAACGCCCCCGGTAGTTGTCTTTGTTTGTAAATTTCTCTAGGAAAGTTCCCTGTATGCATTTTGCATCGTACGAATAAAAAACAGGATGGACGTATTAAAAATCTGATTGGAAACACATTGTATAGACTGAGGATGATATTTAGTTAGGTGTTCCTACGTAACAGTAAGGTCTACATCAATTATCACTGATTACGTAGAAATGATATGTATTGGTTCCATATCCTCCTAAAGATGATCTGTAATAAGTAAGTAAGAAAGGTTTGAAGGGTCCAAAGGAGTTATTAGAAGCCGAAATGACAGAAGGAGGAAAATATAACGTCCAAACGATCAACAAACAAAAGAACTAACAGTGATATACAATACATTACAGAGAAAACTAAGGATTGATAGCGAATTCGAAATTCATACGCCATTTTTTTTTTTTATATGAGTAAGTTCACATCATTTTAAGGTTTTTCATTGTACATTTTTCGGTGGGAAGTCTTCTTGATCAAAGTTGCTTGGTGTATTTATTGCATTAAGATACAGTACATGAATACTTATAGGTATATTTTTCTGTGCACACTCGTGGTGCTGGACAAATTATAGACACAATACAGGGATCATTTCATATATACGTGATAACAAGTTTGAAGATACCAACGGGGCAATCAGAATCCGTATATCGAAGAAGAACAGACAACACAATGACCAAAAGAAAAAGTACAAAATGACAAACAACGATCTACAAAACATACATATATAACTAAAGGTCGAGTACAACGAACACCACTAAAAACAAGGGGGTGCACACAGGTGCTCAGGGAGGGAAAGCAGTCCCTGCTCCATTAGTGGCACCCGTCGTATTAATCTAGTTACAAATCCAGTAATAAGTCGTGAATGAGGAAAGAACAAGGAAGTTCTTAGGACAAGTGGAACATATCCGTGGTCATTTGTCACATATGTATTCCATAACGGTTACCAAGTCATGGTGGCGACGGTAACATTTTCGAAGTTTTGACTTCAACTTTACCAAAATGAACCCTTGGTTCAGTAGCTTCCTTGTTAGCAGCAACCCTTTGTCATGGAAATCCTGATAAGAACCACAAGCTCTGGAATATCGTATCATCTGAGATTTAAATACTCAATATGCATGTCCTGCTGGAATGTTGCTACATATTAATGGAAAGTTCACAATGGGAAAATTGAAATTATCTCTTTTGTTGTCAAGTTACGTTCTTAACCGACCCTCACTGTCGATTTCGGGTTGTAGATCGAGGTATGAAGCTGACCTATATGAATATGTGATATCCTTTATTTCAAGCTCAATGGGATAGATGCTATCAACAAAATCACCAAACATAGAGTCATTTAATTTAGTTACAAACGCGGTAATAAGTTGTGAATGAGGAAAGGACCGGGAAGTGTTTACGACAAGTAGAACATATCCGTGGTCATTTGTGACACATATATTCCATAACGGTCGACTAAGACATGGTGGTGACCGTAAAACTTTCATAGTGATGACTTTATTCAATGTGATTATGTAATACTATATATACAACAGAATTATCAATGGAAAATCGGTTACATCTATTTTGAAATTGTAACTTCGTTCAAGCTGCTTAGTTTGCTGTTAAAAAAACATTTAATAATTTGTGGTATTACTCCGCTATTGAATGCAATGATTATAACTCTTGGTGTATCCAGCAAATACATTACAGTGAATCATATCTTGTTCAGTGTACCATAAATTGTTTTTCAGGTGTGAATGCATAGGGAACATCAAACTCTTAAAAAAAACCTACAACATTTAACTTCTAAAACCACATCTAAAAAACTACGAAATATATTCTTAATAGTAGGTCTTTTCCTTAAATCATTTGTCGAATAAGTGACCAGCTTTTGAAGTTGATATTACAACCATTAAGAACAAAGAAACGTAAACTGTTCGTTTTCAATAAATAAAAATGATCAGTGTTGCCTTAAATGGCAGAATAATACTTAATAGTTGATTAAGAACATCAACTTTCTTTTATATAGCAATTATTATACAGACCACAACGTCTGTATTACATAGATTTGATTGATTTGATTTATTGTGCTTAACGCCACTTTCAGCTATGTTTTAGCTATATCATGGCGACCACTTTTTGGTGGAGGAAGTCGGAGTACCCAGAGATAACCACCGACACTGGGAAAGCAACTGGTAAACTTTCTCACTAGTCGAGTGCACCAATTGTTGTAATATGCAAAGCTGGGCGCGAACCCACGCAGTATTGATGATAGGCTTGTACGAGGTGCTAAATCCATCGACGTAACTCATTGAGCCACCCGGGACCCAAATGGCAATAGACATAGTTTTCATTATTGTGTTAATATTGGTGATAGACTATGATTTTGTTGTTTTTCCGCAGTCAGTCCAAGAAAATACAATTTTAGTTGTAAAATCGCAATCGAAAACACTGAAGGCAATAATATCTTCGAAACTATGTGAGTGACCCTCTGGCAATTTAAAATCACTGCGAGAAAATGTATATAAATCTACTAAATTTAAAACGGAAAAGTAAACTCAACTTTTAATGTTAAGAGTTTGTATTACTTTACATGTAAGGTTGAATTTTTTTGATAGCACAACTTTTGTGATTTGTCGTCTTAGATACTTATTCGAGAATGATCTAAATTAAGAACAGATATTAATCAAGGTTCCGTAAACTACAAAGGTTGGATAATTCCACATCTAGAAGAAGGAATATGAGTTGAGGAAAAGTTTGCCGATACAAAAGAAGTAATATGAAAGACAATATAATGTCCAAAAGATGAGACAGAGAACAAAAGAAAGAGCACCACGAGGCTCTCCATAAAACTAGTGAACACATATGACCGGAAGGGTAAGTAGTTCCGACTTCACATGTACCACCCTGCGTGTTATTCTTGTTAGAACACCGTTGATAAGTGATGAACGAAGAACGGTTTTGTCGTAAGGTTTTGTTCCTAACTAGTCCTCACCGTCAGTATCGAGGTGTATCTCAATTCGTGTACCTAGTTATATATGTGATATTTTTTTATTGAAAACCCAACGGGATAGATGTTATCAACAAAATCACACAACATAGGTTGGATAATTCCACACCTAGAAGAAGGAATATGAGTATAGGAAAAGTTTGCAGATACAAAATAATTAATATGAAAGACAATACAATGTCCAAAAAGATGACACAGAGAACAAAGGAAAGAGGACCATGAGCCTCGCCATATAGCTGGTATTGACTGTCAGTCTCGACGTGTATCTCAATTAGTGAAGCATACATAGCTATATATGTGATATATTTTATTTAAAACCATACGAGATCAACAAAATCACCAAACCTATAATTAATTGGGCAATGTACAATTAAAGGATCGGCATAGATTATTTTACTTTTTCTCGAGATGTTCCTTGTTGAACTCTACCTCATGCGAATAAAGGACATGATTGACATGATAATAATATGATTTGAAACAAATTATATTCACGCAGGATATTATTTTGTACGATGTTTCTACGTGACTGTAATTGTAAGGTCTGCAACAAATATCACTGAAACGACAAACAATGATCAACAATATACTGCCCAGAAAACTAAGGATTGATAATGAGTTCGAAATTATTAAGCCATTATTTGTCTGTTTTATAGCTTTAAACATTGAGGATATAGGATAACCTTAATATTATCATTATGCATAAATAGGCACTTATATAGTACTATCAATAAGTTGTAACAACACAAAAAGCATCAACATCATTCACCAATAAAACAAACATGTTGTATTTCTTTATTCATATTTTCCTTAGCATATTTAAATTTCTGAAATTTCCGGTAAATGATCTTGATTTCCAATATTTTGCCCTTAATGATTATTACAGAAACTCGTCGTGTCCACTACATTTATTTAATTAAGGATCGATCACAATTTGTGTTCGGTTCATGAAGAAATAACCTCATTCAGCTCGCACACACCGTGTAACCCGCGTAGCGGATTACGCATGGGTGTTTACAACCTGATTGAAGTTATTTCGAATGAACCGAACAAACAATTTCGATCAATCCTTACAAATTAATTCAATCTTTTTTTTTGGTATGATATTGAAAAATTTATTAATTTTTTTTCAAAATAAGACAAATAATCGGAAATGAATTTAAATAAACTCAAATGTGCATCACTTAAAGAAAATCACATGATGACAACGTCACACGACGCCTTATAAACAACGTTTATTATTATAATCAGTACATTTACGAATAATCCCTCCCAGAGGGTGTCCTGGGGGTAGAATACGCACCAGGTTTCTCCGTCCTAGAGGCTCTAGTCCTCTAAAAGAGGTCAACCCCGCGGGAACCCCGGGTATAGAAATGGGACCGAGAGCTTTTCCAGCTTGAAGGGACGTCCGTCGGATGTGCGGGATGTATAAATTGACAACCAACCCGTCTTTCGGATGAGACGTAAATAAAACTGAGGTCCCGTATTGAAAGATTGTCACCCTCTTCGCACGTTAAAGAACCCAGTGTAACAGCTCATTATGAGCATAATGCTCATGAAGAGTGGTCCATAGGAGACCTGTTGCACTGGCAAAATTATCCGTCCCTACCCATCACATTTCCTTGTTTCGAGTCTCGTGGCGTTTAAATTATTATCGTCATGAATCTAGCTGAAATATTGCTCGCTGGACGTTAAACATCAATCAATCAATCAATCAATCAATCAATCAATCAATCAATCAATCAATCAATCAATCAATCAATCAATCAATCAACCTTTTAATCAATCAAAACACACGAAAAAGACACGTGACTCTAAAATTAATTTATATGGTAATATCACACTCCCAAAATCCTTGTATGGTATTTTAGCATATTCTTTTTTTATGTTGAAACTTTGTTTATTTTCGTGGACGGAGAACATCACATGCTTTAGTAGGAACAGCTTGAAGATACCAAAGTGGTAATAAGAAACCGTAAATCAAAGAAGGACATACAACACAAAGGACAAGCGAGACATCACATAAGGAAATACGACAAACCATGAAAAATTACACAGAAAACTAATGAAAGAACAGCATGAACCCCCCTAAAAGCCGGAATGCTTCGGAAGGGTAAGCAGATCCTGCACCTCATGAAATCGCATTGGACACCAGTATGCGAAAATAAATACAAATGACATAAAGAAAACATCACCCGAATCCAACATCGATTTTACGTGACATTCGTAGCGGACATCACAACACGGAACTAAACGGGCGAATTTTAATGCTCAGCAACGACACATGGAACATTATTGTGGTCATGTGTGACATAGATACAGTGATGACCACAACTTCGCCACAGCGAAGCCTTGCTTCTGTAGTTTGCCTGTTAGCAGCAACCCGCTATCAAGAAGGCCATGATTGGAACCAAACGACGAGCCCATCAAGAATGGGCATGGATATAATATTGCTCAATTTCTTCATTCAAAAGCTATTAGAAGTGGTCACACATGTAAGCCTATATATGTCATCTAAATATTGGAATAACACACATTTTGCTTGGAATGGGATGTCCCATATCAAACTATGGTTGTGCAATAGTTATCTGGTACCTTATCAATTTAACCGGCTGTGTATTGGATATAACGGGTTTCTTTTTCAGACTGAGTACTCAGAACAAAGACGAAGTGCGCTAAAAGAAATTCGCTATTGCCGAAACGGGCAGCTTCGTTTGGTTCAATAATAATACAATTTTAAAATCGGTTTATTGATTTATATAATATACGGGGACAACTCCCCATAAAAGGTACATTTTAAGGTTTCATTCAGTGACCTATTAGCAGTGATTGGGATTACCACGCGGCCTGCGCCATAGTCGCATTACCCGACGAAATGGCGCGTTTCCACATGAAAGCTCCACGTCATATGCGCGCATTCGTTTTCTGATGAAGTCAGACGTACATAGAGCCAAACCGTTCTGTCAAGACTGCACGGACATAGTCCCATTGAAAAAAATGTTAATCACTGTATCTAATTTTTAATTTAGTTTTTATTTCAAAATGATCTGTGAAAGTTCAACTGCAAATCAACATCGATAACTGGTATCTTGTGAACATACAATTTTATACGGAATTCAGGCTTAAATAAATCGTAAACCAGTTTCAAAAACTGATATATCTGATAACCGCAAAGAGCAACAACGGACATATAACACTTTCCCGGCGGGAAGTATCTGATAGCGATCAGCATGTCACTTTCCCGTGTGTTTTTTTTATTTTCCCCGGGAAACGTGAAATGGGAATTGTCATGCATTGCACAGCGTTTATCATGCATATCAGATGGATTTTTTTTGTCCAGATAAAGGTTTAAGCCAAGAATTAAAATCAAAGTGTTAAGTTCAAGCTCGTATGTCCTTCATCATACTGCTTTTATTCAAACAGAAGGGCGTGAGTTGTCAGATAGTTTATATATCTCCTCCACCCATGTATTGAAGTTTGTGAAATGTTTTTATTCTACATTATTTTTCACACTGAATTTTGGCGCATAGTTCTGTCATTATGGCCCATTCATATCAAAAATGTCCCATTGACAAGGAAGGGAAGGGGGCCATAGTCCCATTGATTTTTTTTTAAATCCCAATCACTGCTATATATAAGCATATACGTGCATCAATGCCTGAAGAAGATGGACCTTAAATTGTATGATGATATCTCATTAATTTCCTTTTCTATCAACACCATCGTGGTACCAACAACTTAAGATTAAATTATATATTATAGATATTATGAATTCTACATGTTGATGAATATTATTGATATGATGTCAGTAGTATTGTAATATACAGTTAGTATGTATTACATGTATTGTTAAAGCTAAGGTTCATCTTCCTCAAACATAGATAACAGTATTAGGTTTTGGTTTACCTGTATTAAGTTTTCTCTCAAAGATCTAAATTGATCTCAAATATTCAAGCGTGCCTGGTGAAGATTATTTAAACCACGCCTTCAAATAGTTTATTTTATTAAGCTTAATATGTGTCCTCCGCTAAGTGAGGTTTACGTTTTGAGTACCATAAGAGTTACTCGGTTGCTTCATTTGGACTTCCATAGGTATCGTTAATATATGAATTAATGGTAATAATGGATCAATTCTTTCTCATTCTGATGAGTGAATACAACACTGAGAACAAAATCAGTAGAGAGTTTGATCCGGATACAATGTTCGGTTTGTGCGAATGATATTACGCAGAGGTTGTAAATCGGGATACAGCATGTATCAAAATATAAATGATTAGTTAACTACTATATTATTGTACTTGACATGATGAAAACTGCCATAATAATACAGATAGAACAACTCGGCCAATACGGGACAAAGTCGGCCAATACGGATTATTTTCTCGTATTGGACGACTTTGATCCCGCCAATATCGATGTTCAGGAATCTCTAGATTTTGCATACACATCGAAGATAAAACAGAGACGCCCTTTGATGTCTCTAACTGTCTTCTGATAAGACAAAACGTCAAGAAAACGACAGAAAATAAACAATTACTGAGGAAATGATGGATCCTCTTGTAGAAGATTACTTCCTATGCGACGAGTTAGCACAAATGGAAGCAAAAGCTATCCGTCACAACATTACCGGAACGGACACTGAATAAATCCGAGTATAAGGAACTTGACGAGGTGCCTAGGGAGCTTATCTCTAACGACAGTAGAAATTGGTGAAAAAGAGAAACAGCCACCAGATCAAACTGATAACCTAGAAGTGGTACAAAGATTCATTATTTATTCTGATGCAGAAACAAATGCATTCCTGAAAGACAACAACAACAAGAACATGAGTCAGAAAACCAAAAGGGATATGAAAATAATTACGAATTTCTTCAGGTCCGTTGGGTAATTCAGAGACCCGACTACAATCCCGAACTAGACAGTTTGCTAAGCAGATTCTTTTTGAGTGTAAGAAGGAGGGATTTGAGTGAATCACAGGCGCTCGTGGCACGGACTTACCACCCCTCTTTTTTTTCTAACTTTCTGTTTACAAATTTATTTTCAAAAAATTTCTTTATTATTTCATCTCTTTGTCATTATTTTAACTTGTTCGTGTCAATATTCATACAATATTATACAAACAACAACTTGCATGTATCGACTCTATATAGATATACTAATATAATACATTGTGGTAAATTTGTAAAGAGAAAGTTAGAAAAAAAAGGGTGGTAAGTCCGTGTCACGAGCGCATGTGGAGTGAGTATGAACCAGATACCTATGTGCAGTATACATAGCAGTATTGACAGATACTTCAGAGATGAAAAAAGGTAACCAAAAAATTATAATTTGCCAAAATACAAAACAACAACAATTCATCAATCCATGTTTTATTTATGTAAAGCAACATTCTTCTCGTTTTTCTTCATCATATCAAATACAATAATATAGTAGTTAATTAATAAATATATCATTACGTGATGATTTCCGTATTGGCCCAGTTATTAGTCCTCGGGCAGATGTATTGGCCGTCGCCTTTGCCTGAGGTCAATACAGCTATCCACGGACTAATAACTAGGCCAATACGGAAATCATCACGCAATAATAGGTAAATATATTGATATTTGTTGATCAGCGTCTTTTTTGGAAAGTCTATTTAAGTTGTGAGGTCGTTTGAATTTAGATTTAATCATGTTTCTGATCTGTATATAAAGATATGATACAGTCTGATATTGGTTGTCTTGACATTCCTAATTATTGTTAATAAATGAATTAATAATAACTATTAGTAAACTTTTAGTCAGTTTCTTGACTGAATACAACACTGAGGACAAACCCAGTAGAGAGGCAATCCGTATACAAAATGGTATTCAGATTTAAAATCTATTTATTTTGATATTTGTTGATCAGCAACTTTTTGGAAAATATATTGAGTATATCTATTTCAATGATTCAATACTTTGAATATATGTTTAATCATGTTTCTCATATGTATATAAATGTACGGTAATGCATGATATCCCTATTTTAAATTATTACTTTTTTACTATTTTAATAAATCTATAAACTTTTGTTAAGGCTGTATCGTTATTCAAGCAGATGGAGCTGCATATGTAATAGTACCACATTGAATATATTGTTTTGGTTGCATACAAATAGAAACAGTCAATATGAGGCATGACAAAAATACAATGTGACAAGGAAATAATGTCGATGTGTGATTACTAATATTTTGTGATAAAATTACCTTCACTGCGCGTAAAGAATTGTTATAATACAATTATAATGTAACGTGAATTTTCATTGGCTATCGAGAGCAGTAAAATCTGCAGTTGACATGCCTCAAGGAATGCTATATTCCTACGCCAACTGCACTTGTTTGTATACAATATGGCTGACCTAGATATTTCGGACTATGAATTTGACGCTGACGACCTATTATTGATGCCAATCATCATTCCACAGCTTGGCAATTGATGCCGTGACATTTTCAAATACAATAAGTTATCTCCATTCTAATTCAATACTGAACATAAAAATGTATTCTTGCATATCTCCTGGTCTAAAAATCACACAAATTTAAATTCCGCGAAATATTGTTGAACGACTTTGGCACATAAACAACGGGAGGTCATATGAAGACTTCCAGTTGAAAATTTGGCTTCGTGTACGCTTCACTTTTGATAGAATTTAACTAAAATAAGTTTTCAAGGTAGGCATTTTGATTAATTTTGTGCATTGTTGTACATATGACATGTATGATTTTACGTTTTCTAGATGGCGGATCCTTCCACCTGATTCCCTAATTCTAAAAATATCTCATATTTTGAAAATTTCAAAAGTGCATATATTTGGTCCTTTATTTGTATGTTTTCAAACTAGTGTGTACACGGTGGGAGCATTTCATACAAATAGGAATAATAGTACTGTATTTGAAGAGTTGTCGGTGTCAATCGCATCGCCAGTAAAACTGTATTTGCGACCGTCAATTCCACAACTGATACCTCCATCTCCTCAAATACACTACTGTTATTCCTTAATTATTAAAC
Organism: Gigantidas platifrons; assembly: GCA_002080005.1. Classification (NCBI taxonomy): domain Eukaryota; kingdom Metazoa; phylum Mollusca; class Bivalvia; order Mytilida; family Modiolidae; genus Gigantidas; species Gigantidas platifrons. The sequence continues at coordinate 55,764 of MJUT01046235.1, read as the reverse complement.
ACAGTTTTAACGTAGATATTACGTTATTATCATATTTGAAGCTTAAATCCTTATATACACCAAAGAACAGTACAAGTTTGACGGATAAAAGCTACATAGTATACCGGTAGTTGTATCGATTGATTGATCGATTAATATATTTAACGCTTAATGACAATTACAATGATCCTAGTAGTGTATTCATACTACAATCTACTGCAACTAGAGGCCTACCTGAATTTGTATTGTTAACCTGTTTATTCATGCACCGGGTAAAACTATTAACTACAGTCAGTGGCCATATATATTGGCGCATAATGGCTGACGTCATGGCGTATTACGCAACTCCACTTGGGGTTTAAATAGATGATTATCAATAAAATAAATAAAACCTTACCTTAAGGTGTCAATATTTAGTAATTTGACCTCTTGCCCTTATCACAGATCGAATTCTTCTGGGTATACTTTGATACAGTGAGCGAATATAGCACAATGAAAGTTCAGTCCATATTTCTCCAACGACTCGTACCAAATCTTGTTTGGTTTGGATTTCCAAATTCGCCTTGAAAGGTTATTTTTTCAGAACTTTCCAGACATTTTCAATAATGTTTACATCTGGGATTTGAGATGGCCACGGTAAAGATAAAATATCGTTCTCCGTTTTCCATGCAGTTGTCCGACGGGAAATATGACATGGAGCATTGTCCTCTTACAAAGTCCATGGGTTATTTGCAAGATGCCTGGCAACAACATGCCATAAATTGTCATCAAGAATTGAAATATACTTTTCACTGTTAATGAGTGTCCCTACTCCAAAGTAGGTAATACAGCCCCAATACATAGCCGCGAACTTCACGTTTCTGTCTTTATTTGGGACAACACCTACACAATCAGTGTGAAGCCGTTCATCCTTCTTCCTCCAAACATACATTTTTTTTTTGTCAGCGTTAATCTCTACCTTCGTTTCATCACTAAAAATGATCTTAGCCCAGTCGTTTTCAAGGGACCAATTAACTTTCAACCTACAATACCAAAGTCGTTTTTCCCGTTGAATGGACCGATCGCAATTTTCTTGGACACATGCCAGCGTTTGAAACCAAAATCAAAAAGTCGTCGTCTAATTGACCAAAATGAATAATTGATTATAACCCTGTTGTTAAATTTAGCTGTCACATCCTTTAAGGTTGAACAGCGGTTGCTTCGGACAATACGCAATGAAGTCCGGTCATCCCGTGGTGTGCATCTTTTTTTCCTGCCACTTCGAGGAATATTTTCAATGTTATCACGCTCACGATAACGTTTCAGGAAATTCTGAACCGTCCTTGGTTTAATGTCCAGTAGTTCACCAATTTTTTTCCAGAAATACCTTGGGTTGAAAGGTCTACAATTCCTTTTTTTTTTACGTCAGGTGTCAACTCCTTACTTTTAGGTGCCATCATGGAAGCAGACGATAAAAGTAAATGAAAAGGGAAATAACTCTAACATAATTGTGTTAACTTAAACTAGACACCTTTAATTTGTTCCAGGAACGTTTTTATCAAATTCGGACAGGTATTTATTCTACAGTACTGCCGTCAATATTGACAAAAATGTACCATGATGTCAGCCATTTTTTATGCGCCAGTATATATGGCCACTGACTGTAGATCTATTTCGCCAGCAATTTCATGTTAAACACTATTATGTGGTGTCATTTTTTTTTTAATTTAAGATCAGTGAAATGTTACATAATTATGAAATCGAAATTTGATATGCATAGCATATAGATACTCAAAACTATATTATATGTGTTGTTGTATAAATATCCTGACGTCATCATATATATAGGTAAAATGCAAAATTAATGTCAAAGCAATCAACTGGGCATTATTGAACATCACTATTATATGTAACAGTTCTATTCCATTAATATTTATTTTTTTAATATAATTCTGGCAATGCATCTATTGTAGTCAATCTAACATAAACTATGTATCTGCAAACCTTTAAAGGAAATGAACAAAATAAAACAAATAATTATTCTACTTAAGTTAATGGGAAGAAGTCATTTTCGAAAGAGGAAAGCACGATTTTGGAGCAATTGGTACAGTGAAACATGGGCTACCATTCAAGAGTAATGAAAATGGAGATGGTAAAGGTTGATTTCAAAAATGTTTTCAAACGACAAGCACAATATATTTATACTAAAAAGTACCTATGGCTCACAAACGATAAATGGATGCACCTTTGCATATAAATAAGAAATTGAAATATCAAATTAGTTTCAAAACGTGTGTTTCAATACGTGGTCTACATACATATTCGGTAGTATTTATTGTGTGGTGTTATGTCATACATTGGTTAATTATTGTTCGAAAATTAGATAAGTTATTACATACATATATGAAATAAATAAAACACACAATGCACATGCCATCTGTACATAAGAAATGTACGCCCAACTTTAAATATGTAACAACATAAATTGACAGATTTCAAATTCAGGGTATAAATAGAAAAGCGAGATACACGTGATTGTTTATGAAACAAAATAACAAAATATGCAAAACATTAATAAACAAAGCTGTTCCTTTACTTGACTTTGTGCAAAAGTGTAAATAAACGTTACAAAATACCGTATGAACAATCAAGAGAAAGTAGCAGCATATGGTACACAAGGCGAAGACAAATAAAACAACAACACAGCGCATTATGTGTTGGGAACCACTATCCGCAACATAACTACACACAACGTAAATAAGACATAAGCTCTCTTACCACAAATTAGAGGTAAAGATTTACCAAACACTTTATGTTGAATCGTAACGGACATCACACCACGGAACTGCGACACCTAATAGGATAGCATACACACACAAATAATAACAAGATGAGCAACTCGGACACAATTAAAAATAACGAGAGTGAACTAGTCTCTAATATCCATGTACACGCATATCTTTTCTTTTATGCAAATGAAATGTCATGTTCGACTATATTTTTTCTGGAACACATTTTTGGCGATATGCTTTAATATTTTCTTTTAACTTGCACTAGATGTTACTTCTAGTATAACGATATTATGTACGCATACAATTATGCATATCATTTTCATACATAATTATATGGAGACGTTATTAACCAATTTAACCATTTCAAATCAGACCCGTGTAAAACCATTCAACAGATATAATTGAATGGGCTATGATAAACAGATGACTCTGGAAACAGATTGTGTTAAATGAGTAAAAAAAATTGATCATGTTTATTGATATAAAAGAATTATGTCTAAGACATCCAGTATTGTAGTAGGTTTAAAATAAAAACGTGGATATCTAATTCAGTGTGCGCGACACATTTCTGGAATAACCTTCATAAAGTACGAACTAACAAAACAGTCAAATAATATAAAAGTATGTGGAGGCCTCGAAAATAGAGGGCATAGACAATATAGACAATTAAAACAGAGGGCATAGATAATATAGACAATTAAAACAAAGGGAACAGACAATATAGACAATTAAAACAGAGGGCATAGACACTATAGACAATTAAAACAGAGGGCATAGACAATATAGACAATTAAAACAGAGGGCATAGACAATATAGACAATTAAAACAGAGGGCATAGACGATATAGACAATTAAAACAGAGGGAACAGACAATATAGACAATTAAAACAGAGGGCATATGCAATATAGACAATTAAAACAGAGGGCATATACAATATAGACAATTAAAACAAAGGTAACAGACAACATAGACAATTAAATCAGAGGGCATATACAATATAGACAATTAAAACAGAGGGCATATACAATATAGACAATTAAAACAGAGGGCATAGACAATATAGACAATTAAAACAGAGGGCATATACAATATAGACAATCAAAACAGAGGGCATAGACAATATAGACAATTAAAACAGAGGGCATATACAATATAGACAATTGAATCAGAGGGAACAGACAATATAAAAATTTAAAACAGAGGGCATAGGCAATATAGACAATTAAAACAGAGGACATAGACAATATAGACAATCAAAACAGACGGCATATACAATATAGACAATTAAAACAGAGGCCATAGGCAAAATAGACAATTAAAACAGAGGGCATAGCAAATATAGACAATTAAGACAGAGGGCATAGACAATATAGATATTTACAATCAAATGGTTATGTTCAAGTGTCAAATGTTATTGCCAGAAATGCCTGATATTGGCCCCTTTAGAATGGAATAATGAATTAAAACCTGAAGACAATAATCCCATCTTCGCTCCTTCACCCATGTACCAACCATATTTATATTAAATGGTGGTGTTTACAAGGAAACCGAGCATGTGTGTGGAACAATACAGCATTTTTTTCTAAGATAAAATAGCTCATTTCATATTTATTTTCCTAATCTTCTAGCTGTCAGCCTGTTTATGCTGGAGCGAAATAGCAGACAATCACTCGTAGATAATCTGATCTCGGATGAAGTTGCTGTCTTTGGTGTGTCTTTGATATAGGTCAGACACGGTATATTGTAATTGAAATACATCAGAGACGCCTGGGACTAACAAACCGTACTTTCGAGAGTAACACTCGTTGTTATATCTGCGATGAAGGCGGAAATGATGCGCTAACATTCAGACCTGTTAGTATTATATAAGTTTTATTCCTGTTTGATGAACTCCAATGCTTTGAAGGTGAATATATAAACGAACAACAGGATGTCCACGTAGAATGGTCAGAACATGAAGACAAAATAAGTCAGATGTTTAAATCCTGGGCGTATGTAATAGGAACGTGAAAGAGTGTTTGTCAATTAATGTGAAATTGAGCAATTGTTCAGCAATATCAAGGAGAGATAGGTTGCAGTTCGTTTAGTTGATGATGATGTTTGTTTTAATAAATGAACACGATTTGTTTAATTATTATTGCGCTTGCTCATTCAAACAAGAGTCTGTGGGAAGATAAGTCACCAGGTCTGAATTTCTCGAAACAAACTTAAGTCAAAAATCAGATTTAACTCAAATTTGAGAAATCTAAAAAAAAATGCATTTCTCTAAAAAAAAACGTAACACAAATTTCAACTCAACTGAAGAAAAAACTTAAGTCACCTCCCCACCAAACTTAAGTCAAAGCTTTTGCTTCTGAACCGCGCTTGGTGCGATTTTTGGGAAAGCCGCTGGAGTATTATGCTCAGTATATCCGTTTTTAACCATATTGTGTGGTCCCCAAGAATAGCTTTAACAGCTGTCCTTTTAATTAGTTTTTACATGGAACCGTCTAAAATTCATAATACTCAGATACCTGGGGGATGAACTAAGTTATCGCTTCCCTGTATGTGCATTTGTGTACCGTGTGCGTGATTGTAAACATCCGGTACCGGCTATTTATATACATGATAACAATCTACAAGTACGAATTACTATATATAGTTTCCTCCGCTGTCTTTGGAGAAACTTACGAACACAAGTCGCATGCGGCTGTATGTTATTGAATAAATGTTATTGTCTGTACAAGGACGTTTATTTAGAATGGAAACATTTTGTTTATTCACTTTTAATACCTTTCCACTCTTCTACGCTTTTTACGCATATCCCTTTCCCCCTCACTTACGCTTTTTACGCATATCCCTTACCCCCTCACTTACGCTTTTTACGCGTACCCCTTTCCCACTCACTTACGCCATTCTACGCTTTTTGTTACATAATTTCTTTGAACATAAATACCGATGAATTAAGTCGTTATGTTGCAAAAATTGTACCAGTTAACGAAATTACAGATTCCAATCTTTCTATTTTCAAAATAAGAAAATCCGAGTGTGATATAAATAACGTATAGTTACGAGTGTGTGTCATGTGCAGACGATGTAAATAAACATGTCGACGACCAGATCAAACGTGTGGGACGTTTGACACCAACTGACAACCACATAGCTATCTCTGGACCAATATTCTTCATGTATGGTTTAAAATTTGTGGAAACACTTAAATTTTGAACATAATTTTAAAAGAGTCGAAATCTGAACGTTAAATATAAACATAAAACATAAACATTATAAAAGTTTACAAAACAGTGTGTGCATACACACTTGCCGCTTTTCCGTGAAAGATGTTCAGCCATATTCAGCCATATATCAATAGTATGGACCTTCCTCTAAAAATATGTCGCCAAAGTTTCAATGGATAAGCAACAAGAGCTCGTAGAAATCATTGGATATTCGGGCCATATTTTCTGATTTTGCAATCAGGATAGAGCGGGAAGAGTTATTTTACATTGTGTGGTGCTTGGCAAGGGGTATTTCACAAAGTGGTAACAGAAAATGCCGTTTACCGACATATTGTTCCATCAATTGATTAAATAGTTGTCTAGGATTGACGTACTCAGGCTTTGGAGGTCAACCATGCACGGTAAACAACATAACTTCTTCTAAAATATAGTTATAGTCTAAGAAGAAATATCGTTTTCAAGTGGGTCAAATGGGGTTAAATTTGAAACACAAAGATCGCAGAAAATTTACACGAACTAAATGTATTGGTTTAAGATCTACGTTTCCATAAATGAATAAGAGATAGAATAATTATATAATCCACGAATTAGTTTTTTTTTACCCGAAAATGGCGAAAACAAAAAACATACATATTTAGTTATAAAATTCTCCCAACCTTTAATAACTTATCCAATCAGAGACTATATATGACGTAATTATGGCTGTTCGAAAATATCGGGATAGTTTAATACATCTATCTAAATGAGCTGTTCCGATATTCTTTGATATTGTTTAGAAAAGAGTGTATCTTGTGTAAATTTCTTTTTATTTTGTTCCTTTAATGAAATTTTCTTCATGACAACTGAGATAATAAATATACATTTTTTTTATTAAGTCCCAAGTGTATTTGTACAAATAAAATGTACATATATGTGTATTTTAACATGCATTTTGTCCCCTTGGCCCCAACCCCCGCAAATTTTCCAAGGAGACAACCCTCTCGGTCGTTCACCTCTTTGACCAACATCATCTTTCCCTTCACCGACCAATTCGGCTTCCTTTTTACATTTTCCATGTTGAAAGCTAATTTTAGCAGATGCTATTTTTGTCCCGGAAGTTAGGGGGATTTCCAGGTTGGCCCCTTACGAACATAAGAATTATTATCAAACTCAAACTCAGTTGAGTTTTTCCTGAGTTTGTTTCGAGAAATGGAATTTTAGAAAAATCTCAGCTGAGATATTCTTTTGAATTTGAGCAAAAACTTAAGTAGAGACTTCAGTTTTTTCTTAGAAATCCAGACCAGGACACATTATCATAATTCCGCGACACCAGTTTATTTTTTCTCCTTTAAGGTGTGTACTTAGCCTAGAAGCAGCAAATACCACTTTCTAGTCATTGGTTTGACCCCGACTCTTACCCACGATGTACATCACTCGGGTCGAGTTCGCTAATCATTGCACTAACGATGTGGTTAGGAAATAATAGATATGAAGTAAACAAATTCAAAATCATATAGCACTAGCTTGTCGATGAAAAAAAGACTACAGTTCAAATTATAAAACCGCATTTATAAATAAGTCAAAATATATTATAATACAATTATAGTGTAATGCGTATTTTAATTTGCTATCGAGAGCCGTCAAATCTGCAGTTGACAGGCCCGGAAGAATGCTATATCCCTACGCCGAATGCACTTGTTTGTAAACAATATCGCTGACCCAGATATTTCCGACTATGAATTTGACGCTGACGGCCTATTTAGGAGATAACTGTATGATAGTTAAAAAATTTTACGACACCAATTGGAAATTTCATGGTCGCAAATCGAGTTTACTATCCATTATAATGCAATACTGAACATAAAAATGTATTCTTGCATATCCCTGGGTCTACAAATCACGAAAATTAAAATTCCGGGACATATTGTTGAACGACTTTGGAACATAAACAACGTGACGTCATAGAACAACTTGACGTCATATCAGTGAATACTTCCAGTTTAAAATATAAAGATCAGACGTTATTTGGCTTCGCGTACGCTTCAAGTCAGATATAATTTAACTAAAGTAAGTTTTCAAGGTAAGCGTTTTAATTATTTTTGTGTATTGTTGTAGAGATTTCACGTTTTCAAGATTTCGGATCCTTAAACAACTACATTACTATTTTTTTAGCGGAAGGAATTTGAAAAGTGCATATATTTTGTATTTTATTTGTATGTTTTCAAACCAGTGTGGACACGTTGGGATAATTTCATTGGAATAGGAATAACAGTACTGTATTTGAAGAGTTGTCGGTGTCAATTGTGGATTTGACGGTCGCAAATATCTGTTTTACTGGATCCGCTTTGCGTCGCCAGTAAAACGGCATTTGCGACCATCAAATCCACAATTGACACCTCCAACTCTTCAAATACAGTACTGTTATTCCTTAATTCTGAAAAAAATAGTTGACAGTCTTTTGAAGTTGCCATGATAGCTATTAAATAAAGAAATAAACGTCCCTTTCAGTAAATAGAAAGTAACAGAGATGCCTTAAATGACTGTATATCTCTATTTGATAATTACGGTATTTTTTATGATAAAGTATGATGTTGTTGTATTCCACAAATACGCTCGTGGCACGCACATACCAACCACTTTTTTCATAACTTTCTGCCTACATATTCATGTTCAATAATATTATTTTGTTATTTCATAATTTTTCCCTTTATTGTGCTTGTTCCTGTCCATATTAATGCATTTTTTGTAAATAACAACTTACATGTGTCGGTCCTATATTCATATTATCATCCCCAAGGCAAGCGAGTCCGAAAGTTTAAAAATCGTACAGCTACAAGCTTCGTGTACGGTTAACGCACCTTATTTCCCCATTATGTCAATTGCACCAGGACGTGCATCAATACCTCAATACGCACTTGTTCGTCTCTGTTCTTGTTTTATAAATACGATAGCTCAGTTCTCTAAATTTTGAGATTTTGCAATTGTTTCTGGGTTGACCATTATATATTTTCCCTTATGTTTTCTCTAACGTGTATTTATCGAGGTGAGTTCTGATTACCTAGCATGTCAGGGTAGATTTTTCTGATTTGTGATTTATTGTCTAAATAAAATAATAACGAGATTCGTGAGAGTCGAGTTGATTATTTTCGAAAATCTACAAATTAGAATCTATTATCTTACTTAATACATTTCCATATGCAAAGGCGTTTTTATTTTATATTGTTGCATGTTGATATTTATAAAACTCTATTGCATAACAAATAACAAGCAATACTGTAGCCAAGCTGTTAGACAGACGTTTTCAAAACGTCCCATATGAGTTCTATTCCCGTATGTTCAACAATATTTAAATCAATGTTTTAAGCATACAATGTTCAAATCTAAAATACATATACACAAAAACATAAGAATACTCAACTGTCCAAACAATAATGCGAATGCAGAGAAAGGCATAAAAAAGGGTGGATAATTCAAAAATTGTTTAGCATGTATTACCAGAAGAAGAATAAATGTAGGAAATGATTGAAGATACCAAAGTGATATCCAGAACCAGTAAATCGAGGAAGGAAGGACAATGCAATGACAAAAACAAAAAGGAACACACAATGACATTACACAGAAAACTAAAGAGCGAGCAACAGAAACCTTACATAAAACCAGTGGTGAACTCTGGTGATCCGCAAGGGTAAGCAGTTCCTGTTCAATATGTGGCACCTATTGCGTTACTCATGCTACGAACCCTATATTATTATTATCATCCCCAAGGCAAGCGAGTTCGAAAGTTTAAAAATCGTACAGCTACAAGCTTCGTGTACGGTTAACACACATTATGTCCATTATGTCACTTGTACCAGGACATGCATCAATACCTCAACACCTACCTTTTCGTCTCTGTTCTTGTTTTATAAATACGATAGTTCAGTCCTCCAAATTTTAAGATTTTGCAATTGTTTCTGGGTTGTCCATTATATATTTTTCCTTATGTTTTCTCTAACGTGTATTTAGCGAGGTGCGTTCTGATTACCTAGCATGTCAGGGTAGCTTTTCTGATTTGTGATTTATTGTCTAAATAAAATAATAACGAGATCCGTGAGAGTCGAGTTGATTATTTTCGAAAATCTACAAGTTAGAATTTATTATCTTACTTAATACATGTCCATATGCAAAGGCATTTTTATTTTATATTGTTACATGTTGATATTTACAACGCTACATTGGAAAACAAATAGCAAACATAAAAGGAAAAACTTGTATTGTCATACTCCTATTGATTGACGCTTATATGTCATAAATTCGAGTTCTCTCAGTTATCAACTATGTTCTGTCTTATTTGTAATTACTTGTGATTGGATCTTTATTTGTTTGTATTGTGAGAATCTACCTAAAAGCTCATGTACTCGTAAGTTATGCAGATACATTGTCAAGAGTGTTACTACATATTGTTTACATAGATTACTAGTATAATTACTGTAGCCAAGCTGTTACACAGACGTTTTCAAAACGTCCCGCATGAGTTCTATTCCCGTATGTTCAACAATATTTAAAACAATGTTTTAAGCATACAGTGGTCAAATCTAAAATACATATACACAAAAACATAAGAATACCCAACTGTCCAAACAATAATGGGAAGTCAGAGAAAGGCATAGAAAAGGGTGGATAATTCAAAAATTGTTTAGCATGTTTTACCAGAAGAAGCATAAATGTAGGAAATGATTGAAGATACCAAAGGGATATCCAGAACCAGTAAATCGAGGAAGGAAGGACAATGCAATGACAAGAACAAAAAAGAACAAACAATGACATTACACATCAAACTAAAGAGCTAGCAACAGTAACCTTACATAAAACCAGGGGTGAACTCTGTTTATCCGCAAGGGTAATCAGTTCCTGTTCAATACGTGGCACCTATTGCGTTACTCATGCTATGAACCTGACGATATTCATGAACAACAAACATAGCATATTCGTGGTCATTTGTAACACAGCTATTCCGTAGCAGTTAACCAAGTCATGGTGGACACAGTAAACCTTTCCAAGAGATGACTCCATCTTAATCAATTGAAACAATTGATTAAGTTCCTACTTCTTCGCCAGTAGTAAGCCTCTATCAAGTAATCATAATAGGAAACACAGGCTAGGGAATATCGGATCAACTGAGAAATTTGCATTCCACATGGAGGTGCTGTTGAAATGTTGCAACATATACAAATATGTAAATAGAAAGCTTACAATGTAAATATTGAAATCATCTCTTTTGTCGTAAAATTCCGTTATTAACGGGCCCTCATTGTCAATGTCAAGGCATGACAGCATACGTCGCTGTATCTATAGTATCCTTTATCTGAAGCTCAATGATGTAGATACAATTGACAAAATCATCAAATTTATTTAGTGATAGAACATAATCTATATAGCAAAACTTGAAATTAAAGGCCCGGGTGAGATTTGTTTCATCTTACTTGAGACTATCCTGTATGAAGTCTGCCTAGAATGAACAAAGAACAGGAGAGATAGGATAACAAAGCTCATTGAAAATTAAAAAAATTATTGACGGAGGATGAGGCTTAGGATGGTGTTTCTACTTAACAGTAACCAGTTATGTCTACAACAATTATCACTGATTATGTAGGCATGATAGGTGTAGATTCACTATCCCCCGAAAACTTATCTGTGATATGTACGTAAGAAAGTTACATAAGAGATAATCAGAAGCCGTAAATGGCAGAATGACAAGCAATCAAATGGCTAAAGGATAAACAGACAAAAGAGAAAACGGTGATATACAAAACACTACATAGAAAACTACGAATTTATAACGGGTTGGAGATTAATACGCCATTTTGTTTCATATCTTAAAACTTTCGTAGCATACACACGAACAGCTTCAATTATATATACTGTGCAAATACTTGTATTCGTAAGCACAAATATTCGTGATTTCAACAAAATGTAGTGATCATTGAGTTCTTGAATTCGTGGTTCAAAGCACAATAGACAACAGTCAATGGGAAACTTGTTTTTCGTTGGATTTTAATTTTTAAGTTATAAGTAAACCACGAAATCCATGAAATCCACGGAAATAAGATCACCACGATTAATAATGATTTCACAGAATATGATAACCTTTATGTTATCATTATGCATACATTGGTACTTATATAGTACTATCAATAAGTTGTACTTGTTGGTGTTTACGGTGAATCAATAGACATATTTAATTTTCTGTAGCATACAGATATACAACTTCCATGTATACGCCAACGCGAGCGTTGTTTTTTTTTTTTTTTTTTTTTTTTTTTTTTTGCTTGTTTTTATAATTGAAAAGTATTTCGACCACGTTGAAGGCACGAATTCCAAGTCTGAGGTGACACAAACAAACATCAGTGCAAACATGGAGATAAAAGAACAGAAACTCGGACAATATGAAATCGTGTTGGACACCAGTATACGTAATACACCACAAAGAAGATATATAACAATATGAACTCCCTACAAAATAATTGGGAGTCGAGACGAATCGAACGAAGCGTTTACGAGGAAATAGTAGCTGACATCACAAAACGGAACTAATTACGTGATATGATATGACGACATGAACAACGCGAACCCTACTTAGAGTAGAGAAAACGGGGCGAGCTCAAGTGCTCCGGAACGACAAACGGAAAATATACGCGGCCATATGTGAAGCAGACGACCCGTAGCAGTTAACAAAGATGAACTGGCGATCGTAAAAACTTTCGAAGTGATTTCCACTTAGCAACAGGGAACCACTAGACGTAACACAATACAAATAACATAAATAAAAAGAATGAACCACCTTCAAAAGAATTGGGAGTCGAGACAATTCGAACGTCGTTTGTAAACGGTAATTGTCTCTGACATCACAACTAATGACGTCATATAAGTTGACAACATGCACAACACGAACCCTTCTAATACAACAACAAAAGGGAGAACCCAAGTGTGAAGCAAGCAGAAAATATATGCCGTCGTGTGTGACACAGATGACCCGCAGCAGTTAACCAAAATTTGCTGGCGATCATAAAGCTTTCGGAATAGTTTTCCGGTTAGAACCATCCCGATATCATGTAAATCATGATAGGAACCAAAGGAAGGGACAATCACGAATGAACAGGAATCTTGCTTTTCTTACAAAATAATATGTTATTGAACAAAGTACAGTGTGTGGCCAAAAGTATTCGCGCATGTAAAACAAATCCCTATATAATCAACCAAAACCATATATTTTCAAAAAATTATTGTGAAGTCATATTTAAAATTACTGTCTCTTCATATAAATTCCTAATAGAAAAATATAATTACTGTCACTATGATCAATCATTAAAATGAGTAATTTTAAATAACAGTCACTTAGTCCGTTTCCGAATCTTGTCCATTGCCTCAAATTTCTCCGTTCTCCAAGTGTTCCTTTTGTGTGTTCTCCTTTGTCTGTGGTGTAACTCTATTTACCAAAATTTCTCCAATTCGTATTACTCTTCTTTGTGCGAGATAAGTATGTCTAACATGGACGAACCTCCTTCATTGGTTGTCTTCTTTGTAGGACCGGATAACACATATCCGATTTTCGACTCCACTGCAGTCGGGCCGTCGCCACTAATTAGTATATCCTCCATATATTCCTAGTAATAATCGGCACACATGAATAAATTAACTTTAAATCCGTCGTATTCTGGAAATGCATGAGCTAGTTTTAAACCTCATGAATATGGCAATTTGTTATTTCTGTACTATGTGTTCGTATCGATGAAGAAATTTCCGGAACAATGAGTACTTTCATTTGAATACTGCTTCCGTCATCAATGAGTACACGCAAATTTGTCGATTTCAAATGGAGTACATTTCCTCTCCGAAAGGTCAAATCGAGATCATTTCCGATTTCGTCGTTTTCAATTCTAATTGTTTAGCTAGGTCTTCCGTGAAAAAAGAGCGCTGAGCCCCTTCATCAAAGAAATATTTGCGTCCATACTTACATCCGAATTAGACTGAATAGTGGCTACGGCTGTTTTGAACAATACTCGTGCAGTGCATAGCTGATGCGGAGTTTACCTTTTCTTGATTCGAATTCTTGCTTTTAATATAATTTTTCTCCTGATTCGTCGATTCTGAAGTTTTAGTCTTAGTTTTACTACAAATAGTTGAATGGTGTTTTCGATCACAATGTTTATACAATCCTTTAGAACGGCAATCAGAAACAAGGTGAATACCAAGACAGTTGAAACAAGCTTTCTTCAGTTTTAATATTTCGAATCGGGCTTTTTTGTTATTTACTTTAATACATACAATTGGACTATGAGATTCTTCCCAATATATATAAGGTTTTCTTGTGCGCATATCTAAGCTGTTTATTCGTATCATTACATTTTTGTTGCTCGCTGTATTTGTTTTCGCTAAATATACAGTACTCATTGTTGGTTCCTCTGAATGCAAAGTGATTGTTTGTCCAGCTTCCATTATACTAATTTCTTTAAATAAGCTTTGCCTAAGATTTTCTAAGGACCATTGACTTGTTCACGCGTAATATTTTCCTTCATTTTACTTGGAAGTTTGTTCATCATAACTGGAACTAATAGCGCACCATATGAGTCCTGACTTTGTCCTAATGACTCCAACCCTCTAATACATGTTTGATTTATCATAAAAATTGCGACATGACTGTACTGTGTTAACTGAGCAGGTAAATTTAACAAAGCTTGCATGTAGGTATGAATTATCGTTTGGGTCTGCCCGAAGCGCTGGTGTGAAATTTAAATAGCTTTGTAGTAGTTTACATTTGTAAGTACAAATCCCGATACTGTACTCAAAGCCTCATTTTGAAGTAAGGATTTCAAATACTTGAATGTTTGGGCGTCTGATAGCGAGTAATTAATATATACTGCAGTCTCTTTACAATCCCAGAATGATTGCCAGTTTAGGATATTGCCGTCAAACGTTTTCATTTCTAACTTTGGTAATTTGTGAAATTGACTACTACTGCACGGTATGGGCTCATATATTTGTTGTGAATTAAATGATGAAGTTTGGTTTCTATTGACATCAAATGTCTCAGCAAATGGGCTTAGAGAACATTATGCTACAGGAACTGAAGAGCTAGGTGTAGCTGCTTGAGTAGCGGGTTGCAAAAAATTGCGCATTTTGCGTATTTTCATCTCTAAGTTCAAACAATACACATCTGATTATATTATTTCTGGTTCGAGTTCCTCTCCCGATAACTCACTGATGACTTGACTATTCAACTCCGACAAATGTTTTTGTTTATGCAAGATCAAATTAAGAATTATAGCAAGTTCATCTCTGTCGAATTCCTCGTTAGATTTTTCCGTCTTCAAATTTCTTCACAAGCTTTCTAAAGCAACTGACATAACAAATCAAGATTAGCGTAATGCCGTACGTTCCTTAACAACGTCAGGGAAACGTCACGCTAAAGTCCGTACATTTCTCAACAAGGGGGTTCGATATACCGTTGACAGGGTGTTCAATATACCATAGATATGGGGATGGGCTACCATGGGTAGAAGGTGTAAAAATACCATGGATAAGGGGTTCGATATACCATGGATAGTGGGATATCAAAATACCATGTGTAGGTGGTTCAAGATAACATGGATATTGCGTTCGATATACCATTGATAAGGGGTTCATAATACCACAACAATGGGTTCGACACACCATGGGTAAGGGGTTCGATATACCATTGACAGGGGGTCGAAATACCATGAGAAGGGAGTTCGATATACCATGGATAGGGGGTTCAAGATAATATGGCTATGGGGTGCGATATACAATTGATAATGTGTTCATAATACCATAGCAAAGGGTTCGATATACCATGGATAAGGGATTCGATAAACCGTGAGTAGGGGGTCAATATAGCATGGGTAGGAGTTCGATATACCATGGATAAGGGTGTCAAAATACCATGGGTAGGGGGTTCGATATACCATGGATAGGGAGTTCAAAATACCATTAGTAGAGGATTCAATATACCAAGCGTACAGACCCTTGGTCGTTTAACTTAACAGATATTTCGTATCGTTTGCGTTTTTCGTTCGTTTCGTTTGCGTGTATCGTTCGTTCGTTTTTCGTTTTCCGTTCGCTTCCGTTTCGTGCGTGTAATTTGTTCGTTCGTTTCGTGTATCGTTCGCCAGTTTAATTAGACGAACACACGAAACGAAATACGAACTATACACGAACGAACTATACACGATACACGAAACGAACACACGCTGCACTAGATCGCGTGGCACTTATCAACTACATGTACGATTTCCAGTTTAAAATAATGACTACAATTTCAATCTTACTATTACAAAACATTTTAAATTAAAGCGTAAACAACATTTTACATATACAAACATGTATTTCCTTTATTTACATGTACCAGTAATTGTGTACAATAAGGGAAAACATATTTAAAAAATTCATTTTTTTCTGTAATTTACTCTAGGACAAATAAACAAGAAATCATCTACATGTATGTAAGCAAACGCCTCTGGCATTTTCACTGGGAAATACATGCACTGCAGGAGTGAAATATCAACTCTTACATTTGTAATTTCATTCTAATTAAAAATTAATTATATGACCTTTTGAATCCACACACCTCTCGGACAGCTTAACCGAGAACATAACTGACACACCTATGTCTGGTTGAAATTGTAAATTCAGAATCCGAATAATTATAAATATAAATTCTGTATAATTATATAATTATATAAATATAAATTCTGTATAATTACATAATTAGATACATATAAATTCTGCATAATTATATCAATAGAACGTCATATTTGGAAGTCAATATATAAGATTTAAAATTTAATCATAAGCATAATTATTAAGCACATTGGTAATTTACCGACTAATTTATCATTTATATCGATTGCTTCTAAAATAAAAGATTACAGAAGTTAATCAGATCAATTTGCACAAAAATCATTCAAATAAAAATGATACTATTTGTGTATACGTATCGTGTTTCTGTTTCGTGTATCGTGAGTTTGTTTCATGTGTCGTGCGTTCGTATCGTGTATCGTGTGTTCGATTCGTGTATCGTGCGTTTGTTTCGTGTATCGTGCGTTCTTTTCGTGTATCGTGCGTTCGTTTCGTATATCGTGCGTTTTTCGTGTCATTCGTGTGAAGCGTTCGTTCGTTTTTAGTTCGTTTCGTTTGCGTTTTTCGTTCGTTTGCGTTTCTTGCGTATTGTAAACTTATACGATCCAGGGTCTGTAGTTTGGGGGGGGGGTCAAATACTTTAGGCAGGGGATTTGATATACCAATGGTAAAGGGGTCAATATACCATGAGTAGAATTTCAATGCCGTAGTTTCTGTTATAAAGCAATATAAAATTGAGACATCAATTAGAGCTTCCTTCTGGTATTCATTAGGTTTTATGCATGTAGGAAACATTATTACATGTACCTACGCATCTTAAAAATGCATCCACTAATTTCAAACATCCTGTCAAAATTTCAATGTGGATAATAAACTAGCTCAGTTCACATGTGCCACTGTTATATGTATTATATATACCATGGATCTTACAAATTAACTTATTTAAACCAACTGATCCGAAGGATGATGTTGTTTAAATAATTTCATGAGTAAGATCCATTGTATATATGGTTTGTAACAGAAATCAATATTGGGTGCTTTCGTCGAGGTCCGCGAAATCATGGAATAACATCAAGATCTTCATGTTAGACCATGATTTGTGCAAAATCATAGAATCGCATCAAGATCTTCATGTTAGACCATGGTTTGCAAAAGAACACTATTTTTAAGCTGATTACTGCATAAAAACATGAAAGGAAAAATATGTATTTATGTACAAAAGGTAATTAAAATTTTATTATTACACCAATAATTACCAGTTTTACCTTCACATTTGTTCAATGGATTTAATATGTAATTCCTGAAAAGTATCATTCCTGTTATTACTTAAAGCATTTAGATACAAGAAGGATTTCACTGAATTTGAATCTTGTAATGTATATTAAGGAAAAAAGTATGTGCAAAAAATGTTGTCATAAAGTCTTCAAACTGTTTTCAATGATATTTTTAAAGCTAGGAAATTGAAATCGTACCAATCCATAATTAATACATTTTGCTTTACAACAGTATAGTTTTGTTTGAATAATTTGATTGCATAAATTTTAACAAACATTTCTTTAGCTATTTATTTTAACGGACTTATTCTAATATTTTTAGATTTTTCCCAGTTTACAATCACTTTATATATATACAAAGAAAGATTCATATCTCTTAAGCTTAAGATTTTAATAAAACTGTTTTATTTAATTTTATCAGACTAATTATAATATTATTAGATTTGTTTTCCAGTTTACAATCACTTTTTTTCCATTTATTTTTTTTTATTTACAATTTTGCTTATGCTTAACCATGGTATTTTTAAACCTTACCCATGGTATATCCAACCCCTTGTCCTTGGTATATCAAACCCCCTACCCATGCTATATCCACCCTTGCCCCCATCCTTAATATATCAAACTCTCTACCAATGATATATCGACCCCACTATCCATGTTATATATAACACCCTACCCACGGTATTTCGAACTCCCTAACCATGGTATATCAAAACCCTACCAATGGTATTTTGACCCATGGTATATCAGATCCCCTTCCCATGGCATTTAGAACCTCCTACCAATAGTATATCGAACCATCTATACATGGTATTATACTCCAACTACACATGGCATATCGAACCACCTACCCATGGGATATCGAACCCTTTACCCATGGTATATCGAACCCCCTAACATGGTATTTTGAATCGCCTACTCATGGTATATCCAACCCCTTATCATTGTTATATCAATTCCCTATCCATAGTATATCAAACCCCTTATCCATAGTGATTTGACATATAACATGGTGTAAGAAGTGTTATCAGTATCACATGTGTGTGCATTCATGCTATGTTACAGTGATAGTTAAAATATTACGATTGTCGATGACATTGATTTTTCGGATGAATGATAATATATGGCGTAGCACGTATCACAAAAGTGTGAATAGATAGGAATTCAGTAAAACATAAACATGCGAGTTATGTCATACAAACATTTTATGAAAGGGTGAGGTATGTTATAGTAAAATATCACACACATTGTATAAACGATTTATGTTGTTTTTTTTCAAAATGTAACGCCTATTTTGATAGTAAGTGAAGATACTCCTTTCTTAGTTCTAATTAACTGTATACATTTTCTTAGAAGTAACAGGACATACACATAATGATTGTGCAGTCAATGGGAAAACCTTGAATGTACAAGCTAGAACTAGAAGATTTAATATTACTTTATGCATAGTTCAGAAATCTACATCGACTCCAGTAAAGCTACGGTCACTTTCTACTGTTAAATTGTGATAAATTCAATTATTTTCGTGTATTTCAGACATTTTTACACGAAACTTTAAAGCGCAGTAGGGTTTTCCCGTCTCGGAATATTTCGCTGTTTTCATTAATTGTTATTTGATTCGGCTTGATTTATTGGATCATATACAGTTCCGTAAACAACAGCATGCTGTGATTGGTAAATACATTTGCTCAGATAATGCATACATCGTAATGTAGCAATCTTAGATAAGCAAAGAGTTCCACATTCCTTTTTAGGTCGAAATTATGCTTAATACATCATATTTGTTACTAGTGTTGTTTAGCTAGAGTTAATGTCCTACAACCACTGAACGTTTACTGTGACGCCTTTTTTATTTCCATGTGAATTTACCTCAATAAGTCTACGAATACTGTAAGTATTTAAATTACAACGTCAAATTTCGGTAACCTTGGGTCGTTATTGTAATCACATCTTATTATATGTTGTGACGTTGATCGTTTATATACTTGGACGTAACACATGTACCCACATCTCCTTTAATATGTATAACGCAGTTATCAACTTATATTATAATTGCATTATTGCAATAACAAAGGTTTTCATTTAGAATACAATATACAATATAAAAAAATATGTTTGTCTATAAACTAACATATAATCCATATTAATTTACGACACTAGCTGTGCATTTCTATAGTTAATGTTAACAGTGTTTCATGACACAAAATAGCCGAGATGGACAAATTAATAAAACAAATATTATATAGTTTAAGACAACGATATTGTCTATATCATAATACAATGAAGAGCAAAACCTACATACAACAGAAGATAAACCTACATACAACAGAATATAAACGTCATACTACAGAATATAAACCTACATACAACAGAATATAAACCTACATACAACAGAATATAAA
>MJUT01046235.1:20189-32765 GCA_002080005.1 Gigantidas platifrons | reverse complement strand
TACATACTACAGAATATAAACCTACATGCAAAAGAATATAAACCTACATACAACAGAATATAAACCTACATACTACAGAATATAAACCTACATACAACAGAATATAAACCTACATACAACAGAATATAAACCTACATACAACAGAATATAAACCTAAATACTACAGAATATAAACATACATACTACAGAATATAAACCTACATACCATACCACATATATCACGTGCATTAGTTATAAATATATGAGTGAAGACTATAAA
This sequence comes from Gigantidas platifrons, assembly GCA_002080005.1. Lineage (NCBI taxonomy): Eukaryota > Metazoa > Mollusca > Bivalvia > Mytilida > Modiolidae > Gigantidas > Gigantidas platifrons. Next base: position 32,506 of record MJUT01046235.1, on the reverse strand, counting down.
CCTACATACTACACCACAGATATCAATTCCCTTAGTTACATCTATGAGAGAAGACTATAAACCTACATACAACACCACATATATCAATTCACTTAGTTATATCTATGAGTGAAGACTATAAACCTACATACAACACCACAGATATCAATTTCCTCATCTTTATCTATGAGAGAAGATTATAAACTTTCCTTTTTCTTTGTTTAAAGGAAAACTCCATGGTCTTAGCAAGTTAGCGTGAAAATTTAAATGACAGTAAATGAAAGACATTTGTGTTAATGAATGTTAAAAATAGTATACCATAAGGTAGAATTTGGTGATTGAAGTTGCCTGTTTCACCAAACAATGGGGATCGTCATTTGTCAGAGCTCTGCAATGTGAGGAGACAAGGGACATAATCCATTCTCAGATTATACCTGCAATTAAAGCTCTTCCGGAAGAGCCTTTACGTCACGGTGTCGGTATCGTCTATTATGAATATTGATCACTTGTAATTTTATCATTAGAAATTATGTAAATCGTAGAAAAAACGTCGTATATATTTATCTTTTGATTTTTACAAAATATTTATGACTTCACGTTAATCATTTTATTGCACTAACGAAAAGGGAAAGAAGGAAAACTGATTGTTTTGTGTACATTACCGATCAGGACAGGACTACCTGTCAACCCATGATCATCGATCAGTGACCACGAAGAACACAGGAAAGTACAACAGCATTAGGGACAAAGATGACAAAAACATGTGTAAGCATAAAACGAGTTAAAACTGACAGTTATTTAAAATACGGCCAATCACGTAAAGCATGAAATTATACGTAGAACCGCCCCCCCCCCTATGTAGATAAACTGCTTTGTTTTTTGAAAATGTAACATGGGATGGGAATATTAAGAACGAAAATAGAACGATATGCAACTATAGACGTTGCATAGCAGTTGATTTGAAATTAAAACATATCCAAACAGGCACGATGTTGGGAAGAGTCAGATACATTTTATTTATTCAACTAACATGATCTGTCTTCGTGACGCCACATGAAGAGGTGTCATGGCCGCTTACACTACGACAGGGAATTCAAAATATTCATATTTCTAATTGGGTATATTATTAATGTTAATAAAGATGTTTTCTTAAATAATAAGTTATTTACGAATGGAAAGTTATAATGAATTGAATTAAAAGAACTTGTCAACTGACTGGAGTATTCCTTTAAGAAAAGCATAGTGTCTCTACAATATCAACTTAATCTGATTAAAGAAGATAAAATGTAGCTTTGATGACAATTTTGTATTTCTTTTTAGCCAACATGATCTTGCTCAAAGCGATTTTTTGAATTAATCAGCTTTAATTCTTTATTTGACATTGAGTGTTTCCACAAGAAGCTCATCGTGCACACGAATTAACATATAGATATATTACTAATGACTAGAGGTTGATACATTTACTTGTGGAATCTTAGTCATCGATGGTATCATCCAGCCAGAAGTCAGTGTTCCGGATTGACATGATATTTAAATTATTGCAGTTTATAATTAATAAATAGTGCAATTATTATTAATTTGCGATAAAGAATATAGTTTATAATAATGTCAATGTCCAAATGATATTTAGTACACTATATAATATACTGGATGCTGTATGTCAGTAATGTTGATGGTATAGACCGTGTTAGTCATGATATGCAAGATAATCTACACAGGTACCGTGGAACATCAAATGTAAACATATTAGATACACAAGTACTTACCTTACAGGTGATTATAGTATTTAATTAAATTAAAAGAACTATAATGAACATTTTACTTACATGCTGAAAAAGAAATAAAAGTAAATAATTAGCTATAGATTAAAACCGTCATAAATAAACCTACAATACAATAATAATGGACTTTTAATGTATTGATGGTCTATACAATGGAAACATTATATTGTGAAGATGAAATAAAAACGAATGAAATGATCTTACTACAGTAAATAACAGCTATATTACTCGTATACGGTATTACATCAATAAATATAAATGTGCTAGTGAAATGATAAACGAGTTTTGCAACAATACATGTAATCAAATAGAACTGAGACATAGGTGTATTACATGTATAACACACGGAATCTCAAAGCTTATTAAATGTGTTGTTGAATAAGTATATGAGGTCATCATATATACAAGTAAAATATGAAAATTAACACACACAAAAATGACCTCACCAATATTGAACATCATTATTATATGTTACAGTTCTAGACCATGAATGTTTTTTGTGTATTTCTGGCGATGCCTATATTGTAGTCAATCTAACATTTGAACATTTGACATACAAATAATTGCATTATAATTTGCTTATCTGCAACCCTTAATGAAAAATGTAATATAAAGAAATAAAAATTAAAATCGAAAAATACGATTTGTGAAATTTTTTTACAGTTAAACATGGACTACCATACACGAGCTATGTACAGGGAGATAATAAAGATTGTTTACAGGCAATGGTTTCAAATAACAAGCACAATATATTTAAACAGAAAAGTAGCTATGACTCACACACGAACATAGTAAGATAAATTGAAACACCTGTATATACAAACGAGAGATATTGGAATATCAGGTCCGTTTTCAAAACGTTTGGTTTAATATGTCGTCAGTATAAGTGAGAGATAGTGCCGAATATTATATACGAAAACTAGAAAAGTTATTACATACATATATAAAACAAAAGAAAAGAAAAGCAAATGCAAAATACACATTCTTTCTGTACATTATAAATTTACGCCCGACTTTGAATATATAACGTCATAGATTGCCACATTGTAAATACACAGTATTAAGAGAAAATCCAGACAAACGTGATTGATTATGATACAACATAGCAAAATATGCAGAATAGCCATACGAAAGCTGGTGTTTTACTTGAATTTGTGTCCAAGTGTATATAGACTTTACACATTACCGACGGGGTAATCAAAAATGGACAGTCCAGAGAAACTGACAGCATTGGGTATACAAGCCGAAGACAAACAAAACAAAAACATGAACCCCACTAAAAACCTGGGGTGAACTCAGATGCTCCGGAAGGGTAGGCAGTTCCTACCCCACTATAGCAACCGTCATGTTAATCTAGTTACAAATCCGGTGATAAGTAGTGAATGAAGGACCAGGAAGTATTTACGACAAGTGAAGCATGGCCTTGGTGATTTGTGACAAATATAGTCCATAACAGTCAACCAAGTCATGGTGGCAACCCTTAATTTTTGAAGTGATGACTTTATCCTCAGTAACCCTTGGTTCAGTAGCTTCCTTGTTAGCAACAACCCTCTATCAAAAAAAATCCGCATAGGAACAACAAACTCTGGAATATCACCAGATCGAGCAAATTCAAGGGTTTTTTTCAAAACATTTTGGTGAGGGAAAGGTGTTTATTATTATTTTTTTTCTATGAAATTTCTCATTTTTCAGAACCCAGTGAACAATTTTGTTTTAATCTAATTATTCAGTCGAATGAATGGTAAAATTGCAAAAGTTAGAAGGAAAGGGCAGTATTTAACAATTGTTTTTAACCTCAAACCTTTTTAGGAGCGACCCGGGTGGCTCAATGAGTTAGGTCGTTGGATCTAACAGCTCATACAAGCCTATCGCCAATATGGTGTGGGTTCCCATTTTACAAAAAAATGGGTGCACTCGACTTGCAGCCGCAAGTGATCAAGCTTACAAGTTGCTTGTCCAGGGTCGGTGGTTCTCTCCGGCCTCCTCCATCACTAAATATATTCACCATGATATAGCTGAAATATTGCTGAAAGTGGCGTTAACACCAAATTTCATTCATTCATTCAAACTTTAAGGAACACGCGAGTCGGAAGATCTTAAATTGATTTTGTATGGGATAATCCATTATAAAGTTTGCCTTGTCTCCCATATTGACCCATTCTTACAGACTTATAAATGTGTAGTCATTCAATTTGAAGTCACATTACTAGGCTAAGCCCAAATTAAAATGCATAACTTTTTAACAGTCGGTATTGCAGTAAATCTCTGCATTAAAGAGAAAGAGCAGACTTGTTGGCTTGGAATCAGGATAATGTACGTCCGAGAGGGGGAGACATGTCTACACACAGACTTGTTTCAGTGAGCTAGCACTATGATAATCCAGCTAAGGGTGTCGCTCTACCTCACCTTCATTTCATTGAAAAATAACTTATGGCAATGATATAGCTGAAAAATGACCGAGTTGGCGTTAAACAACACTCACTCTTTTTATGTTGGGACATATAAGGATTTTAACACTCGAGGAGGGAAACACAATAACCAATCTACCAACCAGGTGGTTGGTTTCTGGTTGCAAAGCAGAAGATCGAGACTTACACAAGATATAAAAAATAATTTGTAATATTCCTGGTTCATCCATCATTTGATAACGCAATTAAAATGCTGCTGTGAGCAGAGAAGAAATGTAATATGATTTAAAGTGATTTATTTATTTACACAAGACAAAGGTAGAGAAGAGTGTGGAAATACACAAATGTTCTGCTTGTCCACAGGCAAGATATTATCTGAAAAAAGTTCCTTGTCGCCACAGAATCATACTTGTCCTGTTTTTTTTTAAATATTTGATACAGCAACGTCATAATGGATATATCTTGCAAGGATTGCCTCTAAATCAGTGACAGGAGTCTGAACTTAATCCAGCTTGCTTCTTCAGGGTTTATAGTAACATCATTAAAAATAAGTTAGCACAAACATCCCTGTCTAAATACTGCTGCCCAAACGAAGACCATTTTTAATTTGAATTTGAGATTGGAGTGTGTAGACACAGAATAATAAGCTGTATTGAAAAGCTTCTCATATCGGCAAATTTCGTTTTGATTAAATTTGGCAATAGACTAGCTTTTATAGTGTCCTTCATTCATGACACGAGGTAATTAACACTTTGCAGATGACTGGCGGCTGGACAAAATATCTATGCTGTCAACGATTTTTGGCAATAATCATTTACGATATTTCTTGCAGATGCATGGGATTATGGCAGATGTGAAAATCTGAATCAGTATCCATCTACTTGAAATGTCCGTTGGGTGTTTTACGTCATCTTGTTAACTTCGGGTGTTATTTTTGTTTGTATTATGGAAATGCCACATATTACACAAATATTGTTTCTTATATACTTCTTTTTTGGCGTATCAGAGGTCGCTGATTGCAGGTTTTTGTTATTTCATTTCTTCAAGCGACAAAACAATGGCGCAGACATTTATTTGTTTTAACCATTCGGAGTCTATCGGATGCGTTTGAAAATGCATGTGCTTGTTAATTTTCCCACTGTTGTCGTTCTTTTCTTCCTGAGTTTGTAGAAGCATCGTTGATTTGGTGGTTTTAATGTATTCATGTTAACCCCTGACGCAACCCTTAGCGGGATGTTGTTAGATCTACCACGCAGCGACAAAACAAAAAAAGGGGAGCAAGTGCGTAGAGCTAATTTTAATTAGATTACACATTATATAGAATGAGGATGATATTAAAGTTCATTGGAAAGAAATGATATTGACGGAGGATAATATTTAGTTCGATATTTCTACGTAGCAGTAAGGTATACAACAATTATCACTGATTACGTAGGCATGATAGGTATCGGTTCCCTATCCGACTGAAGGTGATCTGTAATATGTACATTATGAAGGTTTGAAGATACATAAGAGGTGATCAGACGCCGTAAATTGCGGAAGGACAAAAAGAAAACGGCCAAAGGACAAACGGACAAAAAGAAACACGGTCATACACTACACAGAAAAGTATAGATATATAACAGGTTCGAAATTCATACGCCATTATCTATTTGTTTCATAGCTTAAAACTTTCATAAAATACACATCAAGAGTTTTCAATTCTATATAATGTGAAAGTACTTTTGTTAGTTAGCACAAGTATTCGTGATTTCTACAAAATGCAGTGATCCTTGGGTTCTTGAATTCTTGCATGCATGCATTATAGGCAACGATCAATGGGAAAATATATGTCGTTGCATTTTAATTTTTTAGTTTTTAAGTGAACCACGAATTCCACGAAATCCACGAAAATAAGAACCTCACGATTAATAATGATGTCACACAATAGATAACCTTTATGTGATCACTATGCATAAATCAGTGCTTATATAGTACTATTAATTAGTTGTATTTGTTAATGTAGACGGGAAATCAGAAGACATATTTAAATGTCTATAACTTAAAGACCTACAACTTATTTGTATACGCCGACGCCACCGGTAGTTGTTTTTGTTTGTATATTTATCTAGAGAGGTTCCTAGCATGCATTTTGCATCGTACGAATAAAAACAAGGATAGACGTATTAAAAATATGATTGGAAACACATTATTTAGACTAAGGATGATATTTAGTTCGGTGTTTCTACTTAACAGTAACGTCTACATCAATTATCACTGATTACATAGGCATGATAGGTATAGGTTCTCTATCCTCCTAATGATGGTCTGTAATATGTACGTAAGAAAGGTTTGAAGGGACCAAAGGAGTTATTAGAAGCCTAAATGTCAGAAGGAGGAAAATATAACCTCTAAAGGATAAACAAACACAAGAATTAACAGTTTTATGCAATACATTACAGAGAAAACTAAGGATTGATAACGAATTCGCAATTCATAGCCATTATTCGTTTGTTTGATATGAGTAAGTTCACATAATTTTAAGGTTTTGTTATTGTAAATATTTCGGTTAGAAGTCTTCTTGATCAAAGTTGCTTGGTGTATTTATTGCATTAAGATACATTATATTAATACTTATAGGTATAGTTTTCTGTGCACAGGCGTGATACTGGACAAATCATAGACACAATACAGGGATAACAAGAAGAGTTTGAGGATACCAACGGGGCAATCAGAAGCCGTATATCGAAGAAGAACATACAATACGATGGCCAAACGAAAAACAGCACAAAAGGACAAACAACGACCTACAAAACATAAATAAAACTAAAGATCGGGTAACACGAACCCCACTAAAAACCGGGGGTGAACTCAGGTGCTCAGGAAGTGTAAGCAATCGGTTACGTCTATTTTGAAATTGAAACTTCGTTCAAGATGTTTAGTTTGCTGTTAAAAACAAACTTTTAATGATTTGTGGTATTACACCATTATTGAATGCAAGGATTATAACTCTTGGTACTCCGCTATTGAATGCAAGGATTATAACTCTTGGTACTCCTCTATTGAATACAAGGATTATAACACTTGGTGTATTGTGTATCCAGCAATTACATTACAGTGAATCATATCTTGTTCAGTGTATCATGAATTGTTATATATATGTACAGGTGTGAATGCATAGGGAAAAGCACACTCTTACAAAAAAAAACAACAACATTTAACTTATAAAACCACATCTATGAAAACTACGAAATATATTCTTAATATTAGGTCTTTTCCTTAAATCATTTGTCGAATAAGTGACCAGCTTTTGAAGATGATATCACAACCATTAAGAAAAAAGAAACATAAACTGTTCGTTTTCAATAAATAAAAATGATCAGAGTTGCTTTAAACGGCAGTAGAATTTAAAGTTGAATTTGAATTTTGGTGTTTAACGACACTTTCAGCAATTGTTCAGATATATCATGGCGACCATTTTTAGTGATGGAGGAACTCGCAGTACCCAGAGAGAACCACCGACAATCGGCAAGCAACTAGCAAACTTTATCACTTGTGGTTGCGAGCCGAGTGTAATATAAAAAGTTGGGCGCGAACCCACGCCATAGTGTTGATACGGTTGTATGAGCTGTTAGATCCAACGACCTAACTCATTGAACCACCCGGGCTCAAAATGGCAGTAGATATATTTTGCATATGTGTGTTAATATTAATGATAGACTATGATTTTGCTGTTTTTTCTGCAGTCAGCTCAAGACAATACAATTTTAGTTGTGAAATCGCTTTTATCGAAAACACTGAAGGCAATAATATCTTCGAAACTATGTGAACGACCGTTTTTCAATATAAAATTACTGAGAAATAATGTATATAAATCTACTAAATTTACAACGTAAAAGTAAACTCAACTTTTAATGTCATGAACTTTTATTACTTTATATGTATGGTTCAATTTTTTTGATTACACAACTTTTGTGATTTGTCGTCTTAGATACTTATTCGAGAATGAGTTAAATTAAGAACATATATTAATTAAGGTTCCGTAGACTACAAAGGCTGGATAATTCCACATCTAGAAGGAATCTGAGTGGAGGAAAAGTTTGCCGATACAAAAGAAGTAATATGACAGACAATACAATGTCAAAAAGACGACACCGAGAAGACAAGAAAGAGCACCACGAGCACCGCCATCAAACTAGAGTGAGCACATATGCCTCGGAAAGGTAAGTAGTTCCTACTCCACATGTACAATCCTTCGTGCTACTCTTGTTACAAACCTGTTGATAAGTGATGAATGAAGAAAGGCTTTGTCGTAAGGTTTCGTTCCTAACTAGTCATCACTGTTAGTGTCGAGGTGTATCTCAATTTGTGAAGCATACCAAGCTATATATGTAATATATTTTATTTAATACCCAACGGGATAGATGCGATCAACAAAATCACCAAGCCTAGAATTAATTGGTGAACGTAAAATTAAAGGATCGGGATAGATTATTTTATTTTTTTCTCGAGATGGCCCTTTGGGAACTCTACCTCATACGAATACAAGACATGATGGGCATGATAAAAATCTGATTTGAAGCAACTTATATTCAAACGAGGACAGAGATAAACTGTAATGATGTACTTCGTGATCACACAACCTACCGCAGGACATCATTATAATAACTCTTCAAGGGTTAAACAAAATCAAGTTCTACTGGTCCAGGACCAGTTTTAGGCCACATTTCACTGGCCCTAGCATATGTTTTACTGGTCCGCAAAGAAATATACCCGGTACCATATTTCATTATGTCATTGCTGTAGCTCATTTTACAGTTTTGTGTGATACATGTACCATAAATCTTCCAAATCGTCTTTTAGACATTATAAATTTAAGTAAACAAACGTCCCGTTATGAATCAAGTTACTGAAGAATTGAATATCAACTTAATATGTCTACTAGTCCGACGGTATAGTTGTAACATTAATCCCAAGAAATGCATTGCAAAGCTGAATGCTTAGAAAATAACAAAACAAAAAACATCAACATCATTCACCAATTTAACAGACATTTTGAATGTCTTTATTTCGAACGCAATGCAAAAACTGATTAATATGTTCCTTGACAGTTTCAATTTCAGAGATTTCCGGTAAATTATTTGGCTTTCTAAACTTTCGCCTTTGATGTTTATTCGAGAAACTCGTCGTGCGCACTAAATATTCTTCTAAATGCTCATGTATTATATAAGTACTTACATTGTAATATCAAATTACCACAATCCGTAGATAGTATTATAACATAGTATTTTCATGATAAAGCGTTTTTTTTATTTTCCTGGATGGAGAACATAAAATGCTCAAGTGAGAACAGTTTGAAGATACCACAGGTGTAATTAATGGCCGTAAATTAAATGATAGACAGCACAAAGGTAAAGTGAACAATCAAAAAAGTATAATAGCATAGTATTTTCATGTTGAAACGTTGTTTATTTCCTTGGATGGAGAACGTAAAATGCTCAAGTGAGAACAGTTTGAAGACACCACATGTGTAAATAGGAGCCGTAAATCAAATGACAGACAACACAAAGGTAAAGTGAACAATCAAAAAAGGATAAGCAACGATCAATTAAACAGCATACAGAAATCTAATGATCGAACAACATGAACCCCACTAAAAAGACGGGACCCGGATGGGTTAGCAGATTATGTAAGACATGAAATCATGTTGTACACCAGTATACGTAAATAAATAAAAATTACACTAATACAACATGAACCGAATCAAACATCGATTTTACGTGGAAATCATAGCGGATATCACAAAACAGAACTAAACGGGCGAATTTAAATGTTCGGAACGACACACGGAACATTGATGTAGTCAATTGTGACATAGATACAGTGATGACTTCAACTCATACACAAGGAACCCTTGCTTCAGTAGTTTGCCTATTAGCAGCAACCCACTATCAAGGAAACCATGATATGAACCAAGCGATGGGCAATCAAGAATGGACATGGATATATTATTTCTTTAATAAAAACATTGTATTGAACAACTGATTCAATGTGTGCTCAAAAGCTTCTAGAAGTTTTCATAAGCCTATATGTTTAATCTAAATAATGGAATAATACACTTTATTTGGAATGTGATGTTCCATATCAAACTATGGGTGTGCAATAGTTATCGGGGTACCTTATCAATTTCATCGGCTTCGTATTGGATATAACGATTTTTTTCACATAATTATTACTCAGGACAAGGTCCAAATCCGCTAAAAGAAATTGGCTATTTCCGAAACGAGCAGCTTCTTTTGGTTCAATAATAATGACATTTTAACATCGGTTTATTGATTTATATAAGATATGGGGACAACTCCCCATAATAGGAACATTTTATGGTTTCATTTAGTGACCTCTATTTATAAGCTTAAGTGTATATCAATGTCACAAGAAGATTAACCTTAGTGAGTATGATGAAATCTGATTAATTTCCTTTTTCAATCAAAACCATCGACGTACCAACAACTTACGAATTCTACCGTTTGATGAATATTATTGATATGATATGTAAGTTGTATTGTAATGTACAGTTAGTAGGTATTGCATCTATTGTTAAAACTAAGACCCATCTTCATCAGACATAGATAGCTGCATTAGGTTTTGGTTAACCTGTATTAAGCTATTTAGTTTGCTTACTCTCAAATATTAGTATCTAATATTCAAACGTGCCTGGTAAAGATTATTTATACTACCCCTTCCAATATTTTATTTTATTAAATAAATACATGTCCTCAGGAAAGTGAGGTGTACTTTTTGAGAAAGCCTAGTACCATAAGAGTTACTCCGTTGCTTCATTTGGACTTCCATAATTATCGTTAGTATGTGAATTAATTCTAGGAATGAATCAAGTCTTTATCATTCCCATGAGTGAATACAATACTGAGGACAAAATCAGGAGATAGTTTGATCCGGATACAATTGTCGGTTTGAGCGAGTGATATAATACAGAGGTTGTCAGTCGGAATACAACATGTATTAAAATCTATTGATATTTGGAAAGTTTATTGTGAAAGTCTATTTATGTTTTTCGGTAGTTTTAATCATGTTTCTGATATGTATATACATGTTCGATACTGTCTGATATTGGCTCAGTGGACTTTCCAAATTGTCGTTAATATATGAATTAACAATAACTATTAATCAACTCTGCATTGAAACAGGCAGCTTCGTTTGGTTCAATAATAATACAATTGTAAAATCGGTTTATTGATTTATATAATATAAGGGGAAAACTCCGCTATAAAAGGCACAGTTTAAGGTTTCATTCAGTGACCTATATACATAAGTTTATGTGTATATCAATATCTGAAGAATATTAACCTTAGTGAGTACGATGATATCTCAATAATTTCCATTTGCAATCAAAACCATCGTGGTACCAACAAATTAAATTATATATTATAGATATTACGAATTCTACCATTTGATGACTATTACTAACATGATGTAAGTAGTATTGTTATATACAGTTAGTAGGTATTGATTGCTAAAACTAATGTTCATCTTCCCCAGACATAGATAGTTGTATTGGGTTTTGGCTATCCTGTTTTAAGCTATTTAATTTTCTTACTCTCTAATATTTACATTTTTCTCTAATATTCAATGCTTCCTGGTAAAGATTATTTAAACCACGTCATCCACTATTTAGTCTAAGAGAAAATAACAGGTGTCCTCGGTTAAGTGAGGTTTAATCCTTGGGAAAGCATAGTACCATTATTGTTAATCTATTGCTTCATTGGATTTTCGTAATTATCGTTAATATATGAATTAATAATAACAATGTACAAACTCTTATAAGTCATTTTACATGCTTACTCCCAATAACTTTTAAACTATCTGCCTCTCAAATATTCCAACTTAAATCGTGCCTGGAGAGGATTATTCAAACCACGTTGTCCAAATATTTTTTTTAATTAGTAAAATTAACAGGTGTTCACCAATACGTGAGATTTATTTTTTATGGAAACCATAACACTATTATAGTTTCTCAATTGGTTCATGGACTAATTGTCATAAATATATGAATGAATACAAACAATTGATCAATGCTTTGTCATTGTATTGAGTGAATACAACACTGTGGACCAACTCAAGAGAGAGAGAGAGAGAGAGAGAGAGAGAGAGA
>MJUT01046230.1:20492-46988 GCA_002080005.1 Gigantidas platifrons | reverse complement strand
ATATATGTTGTCCATAATAACTAGTTGTCCAGCTAACGTAAGCTAACCGAGTTAGCACCAGCTAATATATGTTGTCCATCTTAACTTGTTGTTCAGCTAACGTAAGTTAATCGAGTTAGCACCAGCTAATATATGCTGTCCATCTTAACCATATCGAACTATTAGCGACATCACGTGACTTTTGTGACGTGACTTCCGGTGAACTATACACTAAAATTTTAACATTGAGAGCTACGGGAAGCGCTAGAAAATTGACAATTTCTTGTAAAATACACAATTTAAGATTACTTTGCATCTTTCTCGATAATCAGTAATAGTTACCTGATCGATAAATAATAATCTTTTCAGTTTAAATCGATGGGAAATTACGTCACTGGACTTTCGTAAAATCAATACTTTTTTCCTCGATTTTACCGTTATTTGAATGTAAAATGCCTCGACCCCTAGGTACATTAATTGAAAATTCCACGATTCCTGGTAAATAATTGATAGTTTTGCATCTTCCTGCAAGTAGTTGACATGTGGAAATGTGGAATTGTTACGTTTATATCAGTTTAATTTTACATCCTGTCTCGTCCCTAGACGTTTGAATTCATCAATTTTTTGGCAACAACGTACACACTTAACAAAGAATGTACGGTGATTGAACTTTAAATCGCTATTAAAAAAATCTGCTCAATATTTAAAAATTATGCTGATATCCACATAATCTTGAAATGTTTATCGATACGAAAATGTTATTTGTATCAGTTTAATTTAACGAGAAAATACTTCCAAATTATTTTTATAAAGTGCATAAAATCCTCGATAAATCATGTACAATCCCTATTAATTTACGGTAATTTGTAAATTCAGTCGTTCGAAATGTGTCAAATTTGATCAATAAAATTAATATGACAAACAATATGCTGATATCCTGTAGAAGCTGAATAATGATTCTTTCTGAAAATCGAGTTCCTAACAGTTTAATTTGTGTTCTTATTACTTCCAATTTTATTTGAAAATGACAAAAAAATTTAAGATCGAACAAGAAAAATCCAACATGGCGGAGCTCACCGGAAGTGTTCATGTTTAATAGTACACGGATTTGACAGATTATATCATCTATTTCACTCATTTATTCATGATTCTTTAAAAATATTTCATGTCAAGAGTGTGCATTTTCCTCTTTAGCCACTTTGTGGACACGCCGATAATATAACGTTTGTTTGTAATTTTTAACACTTGGCTTGATACTGTCCTTGAAATTTTTCTGGATTACAGATATTTTTTTCTTGCAATTATGTAAATTGTTTCGAGAAGTCAAGGTCTGCACAGGGGAGTACAATACATCCTAATTAATTATACACAAAGCCATAAAAATGGCAGAACCCCCGGTGCGTTTATTTCCTGTATTATTGTACAGGTAAATAATTTCACACACTTTATTTTTAAATAATATAATTCGACCAGTAAAAATGACAACACAAATATAGCATTATCAGTATTTGCAAAAATTAGTTAAGCTGAAAAATCTTAGTTTAGTATATGAATGATACAAAGCATATTGCAGAGGCGTAGCTGCATATACGTTGTCACGCCATGGCGTGCACATCGTCAGGTTATAAAAAATTAGGATATTGAATTTATAATAATAATACTTTTTTGTATTCTGATTGAAATTCCTTCAGTGTTATATTTCATTCAGGTAATCATTTGGTCCTGGTTGCGGTCCATCTTCCGTAATTGAAATCGTCAAAAAAGTTAAATACAACCGAATTGATATCAAAATGCGACTTGTTTCAACCTTATTTATAATAAACATTGGCATTCTTTCAACTTCTAAATTACGTTCATGATCTTTAATTACAACAATATTTCATGCAGGTGTTCATTATTTCCTGTTCTAACTAAAGGTCTTTATCAAACAGCATCATGCGGTTTACATGTAATGCAGTTAGTACGTATTTAAATCACATAAGGCTATTTCTATTTTTCATACGTTGGGGGGAGGGGTGGGATGATTTTTCAAGTATATCAATCTGTCCTGTTTTCATGTTTGGCGGAAGTCGCTATTGTACATTCGAAATATTAATTGCGAATTTATCAAGTATGATGCACGTGTTACCTGTCAAGTATATTATGGGTTTTTCTCTCGACCGACAATTCAGAGGAGATGTGGCTATATTGGTATTTCTTAAGACAATGGCAAGTTGTAATCCAACTAGTTTTACCTCGTCACTTTTTACTGAAGTACCTGTACTAAGTCAGGAATGTGAGCGGTCATATATATGTGTGTTAGGGATATCGAATTTGCCTATTTCTACGATTTTTCTATCGAATTTTTGGAACTTTTCCGTCGATATGATACTTTTTTTTTCATTTTATTATAGGTTGTGAAAAAGAATTATGACGATGTACCTGCAACAGGGCCTCCAAGAGAAATTTTGCAAGGCGGAACAATACTGCTTTGGGGTCTGAGAACAGGCTGAAACCTCTCTCAAAACTGTGGATTTGAGTTGAAAATACCAAAAAATAATGAAAAAATTAAAATAAAACGTCAATGGCTAAGGCTGTGGGGCCCCTCAGAGATTCATGGGCCCATTCGTGGATTTCCCGACCCCGTACCGATGTTCCGGCCGAACCCTCCTCTCATATGCCCTGCTTTTTACCATCCTAGATTCTGTAAATCCAGTTCTCTATCCTTCTATGGATACAATGTTATGTGTTTTGTTAAGCATGCCAGTAGCAGGCGCTACTGCTGAGATGTCACTTAGTGTACTGAGGCGTTTGAAAACTTGTGTTAGTTCGACTATGAAGAATGGCAGGCTNTATCACCACTGACGTTGTGAGTTCGAACCCCACTCAGGCGAGGCGTACTCGATACAACATTATGTGGTAAAGTTTGTCAGTGATTTGTGGCAGGTCGGTGTTTTTTTCCGGGTACTCAGGTTTCCTCCACCAATAAAACTGACCTTCACAATATGACTGAAATATTGTTGAACGTGGCGTTAAACACCATAACCCTAACCCATGGATAAATGGTTAAAAAAAAATTCCAGATTTTTAAAAACAACATTTTATTTATCTATAAACTTGATAAGCCAAAAATGGAACTGCGCGAATGTTGTTACAACAATATGTTAAAAAGCTGAACGCGAACAAAAACAAAACATCCCCTACATTACTGGAATCTGACCATTTATTAGCTTTTACCATTCATAGTATTTGTGTACTGAAATATCTACTAAATACTACTACACGTTTCCGAAATAACCTTCCTTGGGTACCCTCAAAGTCAATAGATTGGAAAGACAAATTAGTTGAAAACACTTTGGGACCAATAAAACCAATTGGATTAAACAAGATAGCCAAAATCGGATAAGGTCAGCTATGCCTGAGGCTAGAGAATCGTGGATTTATTAATGATTGGATAATTTAGGATCTGTAAATGACATTAATAAATACATCCAGTCAGACATGCCAATGCCGAAACAATGACTACTGGGCGGATGATACTCTCGAGAGTTAATAGTCCACCAACAGTGTTATATGTCGACACAGTGATAAAAGTTAATTGACTAGAATAAGTATTAGGATTATTTAAATTGTATCACGCTCTCTGTATTTCCAACCTTTTGACGTAAACTTGTTGTGACTGTAAAGGTATGATTTCACATTGGATTATCACCCTGTTTATAATTTATCCATATTTGATAATATGAATAAAATTATAGTGTATGTAACTGCTAGCACGGAAACACACCAGAAGTAAGTATTAGTGTTGTGATGTTTTCATTGATTGTTCATGTTATTTATTTATTTATTTATTTATTTATTTATTTATTTATTTATTAACGTTCATAAACACGTGCATCAAATACACCAATGTTAATGTTTGTAATATAACACGGCTAAGATGTATCATTGTAGTATATACTGGTCATATACCTAGTCATCGATTAATTTTACATTGTAGTTTAAAAAGGGATAACTAATAACCATACTACCAAGCAACCGCTGGATACAAGTTTCGAATTCATTCTCAAGCAACGCACAATAAGAGAACAATAACCCATATAAACAGAAAGGGGGCGGGGGGTTAGGATCCCATTTACTGGTTTAACCCACCTATTGTATGTCCCAGGAGGTCAGGACCTTTATTTCTAAAGTCATATGTCGTTGGTCTTTCTTTTGTGTTCAGTGAGTTAAGGTGAGAGATGATTGTTTTGTTGATATTGGTGAAATTGTTTAAACTTTCTTTTCATAAAGTGTTCCGATTTGTTGATTTGGAGCATGCTAATATATGTTGTCCATCTTAACTAGTTGTCCCACTAATGTAAGTTATCCGAGTTAGCACCAGTTAATATATGTTGTCCATCTTAGCTAGTTGTCCAGCTAACGTAAGCTAATCGAGTTAGCACCAGCTAATATATATTCTCCATCCTAACTAGTTATTCAGCTAACGTAAGTTAACCGAGTTAGCACCAGCTAATATATGTTGTCCATAATAACTAGTTGTCCAGCTAATGTAAGTCAACCGAGTAAGCATCAGCTAATATATATTGTCCATAATAACTAGTTGTCCAGCTAACGTAAGCTAACCGAGTTAGCACCAGCTAATATATGTTGTCCATCTTAACTTGTTGTTCAGCTAACGTAAGTTAATCGAGTTAGCACCAGCTAATATATGCTGTCCATCTTAACTAGTTGTCTAGCTAACGTAAGTTAACCGAGTTAGCACCACCTAATATATGTTGTCCATATTAACTAGTTGTCTAGCTAACGTAAGTTAACCGAGTTAACACCACCTAATATATGTTGTCCATATTAACTAGTTGTCCTGCTAGCGTAAGTTATCAGAGTAGCACGACGACTTTCTTGACTCATGCTAAATAAATGTTTTGTTTTCCTTTTTAACTGGAATCGATAATAAAATTGCATGTTTAGTATTTCTTTTTTATATTGTGAGTAATCACCCTTTAACATTATGTATTTCACATTCATTTGGCATTATCTGTCTTGTTACAATTAATTCATTGTAACACACCATATATACACGGGCGTGGTTGATCACTACATGTACACATCTGCCGCTGGAATACTTCGATTTTTACAGTTTTCAAGTATTTGATTGGATCGTAAATTACCACTTCAATATTTCAATTGGTGGGGATTTTCCTGCTATGATATAGCCACAAGTACATTAAGCTTCTTTATTACCAAGCCAAATTCTTCTATAACAATGTCATAATTTAACACGATAAGGCGCAAAATTGATTTATATGCGTTTATTTAAGAATTATTTAGCTTGCAGGGACGGATCCAGGATTTTGTGTTTAGGGGGGACGAAAGTCGGCGAGGGGTCTGGGGACTGATTAAGGTCTTCAGCGGATCCAGGGCAGAGAACTGGTAGGGGTCGGGGGTGGGGGAGGTGAGGCACCCCGGGAGTTCCTGGGTTTTGAGTATTTAGGAAGCTTTTCCGTCAACAATTTTGAAACATTTTGTGAATGTGATGAAGTGTATTAAAACGCATGAATCTTATCCAAAAAGTTTCAAATAGTTTCTAAGCAGTGAGTGTAAATTAAAGGCAGATGTCACTTGAAATTATATATTTGGAGCTGTGACTCCCCTGGCTATGTTTTTTTTTCTAAAAAAAAATTCTGATTCCCGATGTCGATGAAAAAATATTCTGATTTTGGTGGAGGAAAAAAATAAGAGTTTTTGTCATATAACCTAATGTTAAATTCTGGTAAAAATTCGAAAAAAAAAATAAATATTCTAACTCTCGTGTTGTCCGAAAAAATATTTCTGAACGAAAAAAAAAAACCCATAGCCCCACCCTCCTGCAAGTTAAATGGTAGGTCCCTGAGCGAGCTTGCTGTAGCTTTCTATATTTTGTTGATGATGCCGTTACATGCCATTAGAAATTAGTAGAAAACAATAAGAAGCGAATTTTATCGGAAAGGAATTTAATGAATCCGCGTTAAATCATAACATCATAATTTATGAACGTCAGTCAAAAATTACTTCAAGATGATTTTCTGATTAATCGTCGACTGCTACAAAAGTTCAAAAGTAATTAGATAAACTGAAATGGCAATGCAACGGGTAAACATATATAATAATGTATTACATTTAACAGGCGAATGATATGCTTAATAGAGGGACGGAAGACCCTCCCACCCTCCTTCTCTCTCTCTCTCTCTCTCTCTCTCTCTCTCTCTCTCTCTCTCTCTCTCTTTTTAGGGGGGGCCCTCTGGATCCGCCACTGGTTTGATATATGAATGGATCATCAAAATCTTATTAATATACGAATGGGTATAGTGTTCATACTACGAAAATATGAATGACCATGGGTTTCCTGCTGAGGGAATTAAATATGAATTGGAGTGGGGTGGAGGCACCACCGTATCCAATTTTACCTTATGTATCCAATTCGTTTCCTCATGATATTTCAATTTCACATAGCTAGGTCAATACGAGTATTAATATGAATAAATATAACTAAAACAATTTTTCTTTTTTATTTATTTCAGGCGAATCACAAGTTTATACTGTCGGCAAGATAGGAAAACACAGGATAGTATCAACAAAACTATCGAAAGGTTACACGTCACCAGAAAGTTAAAAAATATCAGCTGAAAATACTGTGACAAGACTCTTAGGTAGGTTAAAATCTAATTAATCTGGACACTCTAGATCAGTAATACAAGCGTTTATTAAAACACCGGAAGAAAATATTAATATAATGGTGCTGGATAGACATGAGATGGTAGTCTATATATTGTTAGACATTGATTGAAAACTGATATCTAAGATTTCATTAATATCCCTTAACCAGGGCCATCATAACAGAATTATAGACACCCGGGTAAAGCAGTGCATGGGGCCCCTACCAACACAACCACTAATAGGAGTAAAAATGTAAATGTCCATAAAATTAAACATATGTTTATTGTATTGGTACTTCCAACAAAATCAGTGTTTAAACATAAAAAACATGGCGTACACAACATACATATACAAGCATGGAGCCCGCTTTGCTCGTGTGGCCCCCTGGCAACTGCCGAGTGTGCCCATGCGTTAAGACGACACTGTCCTAAGCTGCTGGCTAACATTGCCGACTTTAATTCTAAACTTATGCATCTTACATGAATTATGTCCCTTTAAGGCGGACAAAAGTGTCCCCTTTCATATAATGTTAAAAACATAACATATATGTATATGTTTTTTCTTATAGTCTGTTCAAAATTGTAATGTTGAAGGAACTTGTTAATTTTAAATTGTCCATTTGCTTTAAACATATCCTCTGATTGTTTAAAGGTTCAAATATCTACAAATTATGAGAACATTACCCTCAATTTCATTGTCTTTCCCATTGTTCTTGATAGACTGGTATCAATTGGCCAGTCGTAGGGGACATAACTGTGTTCTGGAACTTTGAAACCTTCCCTGTGTTTATGATGGACGTTCTTTCACACTGACTAACATTCAATGCATTTGCACCTTTGCCAATTTGACTTGATTCTAACAGTTATTTCCCTTTCACTGCCAGTAAGATTAATTATTTTCATGCAATGTTTTGTTTTCAGTGTTGTGGTGTGCTTTTTAATTTCTGTGTCTTGTGTACCCAATGTTGCCAGTGTCTATGGATTGTTTATTCTTGATTGCCCCTTCATCTTGTGTACCCAATGTTGTCAGTGTCTCTGGATTGTTTATTCTTGATTGCCCCTTCATCTTGTGTACCCAATGTTGTCAGTGTCTCTGGATTGTTTATTCTTGATTGCCCCTTCATCTTGTGTACCCAATGTTGCCAGTGTCTCTGGATTGTTCATTCTTGATTGCCCCTTCGGATTACTCTTACGTTTATATATTAGGAGTGATGTGTTGTAATAACAAACGAACCTCGTTGTGTCAATGCGATTTCAAGTAAACGAGATTGGACTAGTCTATTAACAACGATCTAGAATACACTACACAGAAAAATAAAGATCGAGCAACACGAACCACACTAAAACAGAGTATGTGTATGTGTGTGGGTTGGAGGGGGGGGGGGTGAACTCATGTGCTCCGGATAAATTATGAGAGAGATGAATATTTACCAACACCTACGTGAAGCAACCATCCTGTTTGTTAAATTCAAGGTTGTTGTTATCATTTGAAATGGTGGAATTTCTACACGTCTTCTTGTAAGTTGAATTATTTTTTTTATTAAACTACTTATAATATTTTGTTTTATATGATTAGGTACCTTTAACAAGATTCAACACGTCTTTCTAGTGGGAGTAGGAGGTTCCGTTCCTGATTATGATGACGGAAGTAAACATGTTAGACTTGGTGATATTGTTGTTTCCGTTCCTACAGGAATGGGTAAATATCAATACCTACAGTGTCAAAAGTTAGAATACTTACACCATACGGACGAGTACAGATTTAGCGTGAAGGAATGGTCCTGTCAGGACGATTCACTCCAGAATCTAGTCAACAAGTACAAAAAGATCGCAGAATCCTCATTGGAACCGGAAAGACCATGGGATATTTACTTAGAGGAAGCAAGTGGAAGACTTAAAGTCGAGGAATCTAATTTCCATCGTCCTTTTATTAAAACTGACCGCTTGTTTAATACCAATCCGGATAGCACAGTCGTAGAAGTTGAACACCCCGCTGCGGACAAGCATTATTTTGAAGGAAGAACAAACGTCCGGTTTGGACCAATCGCCAGTGGTAAAGATATAGCAAAGGATGGAAAATTACGCAAGATTTTCGCTCGTACATATGGTGTCCGAGCATATGACGCAGAAGCAGACGCAGTTCTTGAATCGCTTGAAGGGAATAGAAACGAAAGTTTTCTTATTATACGCGGCATTGCTGATTACACGGATGGGTCTCGAAAGGAATGGCAGCCATACAGTTCAATGGCCGCCGCTGCTTATATGAAAACGCTTATTATGGATTTATAACTGTAATTTAAGGACATATTTAAATGGTGCTAAATATATTATCTCTTGCTTCTAAGATAAAGTAAAAATATCTAAGATCCTGTCCTCATTCATGACTGTTCACTGGGTTTGTAATTAGATTAACACGACGGATGCCACTAGTGGAGCAGGAACTGGCTACTCTTCCAGAGCACCTGGATTCACCCCGGTTTTTAATGGGGTTCGTGTTACTCGATCTATAGCTTTATGGGTATGTTTTATAGATCGTTGTTTATCCTTTTTGTTCTTTTTCTTTCGGCAATTGTGTTGTCTGTTCTCTTTCGATATACGGATTCAGTTTACCCTTTTGGTATCTCCAAATTCTTCTTTTACCGAATTCAGAGAATGAGTGATTGTTGTTTAACCTCAAATTAGCAATTGTTGAGCTATATGATGGTGAGAAATTTAAGTTTCAATGAAATGATGATGACGTCCGCTTTGTACTAGAGCAACACGCTTAGATGGATATGTTTTGTGCTAGCTCACTCATACAAGAGTCCACAGGTAGAGTTGTAGCTCCACTCGGACACATTAATATACTAGATACAACAATATGTGATATAAAGTTTTCAGTGACTTGCGATAGGTCGGTAGTTTTCTCCACCAATAAAACTGACCGCCACGATATAGCTGAAATATTGTTGAAAGTGGCGTTAAACACCATAACCCCAACCATAATCTGGGCACATTATCCCGATTCCGAGCTAACAAGTCTTTGCTCTTACTACGTAATGATGCGTTCTTAGCAGGTAAGCAGTTAATACTATTTTATTGGTTTTACCCGACTTTGGATCGAGGGAGAGAATGAGTGATTGTTGTTTAACGCCAACTTTCAGCAATACCATGGCGAGCACAAGTTAATTTTCAATAAGATTACGATAAGTTCTGCTTTGTTCTAGACCAACACGCTGAATTTGATTTTTATAGTGCTAGTTCACTGAAACAACAGTCCGTGGATAGGCATGTCACTCCACTCGGACACATTATTCTGATTCCGAGCCAACCAGTCTTTGCTCTTGCTCCTTAATGCTGTGTGTTTAGGGGAGAAGCAACAAATACAATTTTTATAGTCTTTGGTTTTATCAGACCAGGGCTCGAACCCACGATCTACCGCACTCGAGACGAGCACGCTAACCATTATACCACCGATACGGCTACCTGAGATATAACCCACGATCTACCACACGCTAACCATTACACCACCGATGCGGCTACCTGGGATCTAACCCACGATCTACCACACGCTAACCATTACACCACCGATACGGCTACCTGTGATCTAATCCACGATCTACCTGAAGCTAACCATTACACCACCGATGTGGTTGTCAGTGTAAGAATATGTAGGAAACAATTCATAAACATTTTCTACTATTTATTATTACAATAAACATAAAAAAGGTTAAACTATAAATAACATAATATTTAGAAACGTACTACATATCCATACTTCTAAGAATATGTCTTAACAGTAAAACAGGGTACTCTAACGATGGAGGGGATCTACGGGCTAAAAATGGCCCACCTCAGATGTTCATGACATTTACGGGAAATTATCTTCATTCAAAAAAATAAATAATAAGTCTTATATTTATTCATACGACGTCATCATAATTATTTTTTTTATGTCAAGCATTATTTTTATACACAATATGGGGCCAATTTGACACCCTGGAACTCCTCCCTCTTTGTCATCTCTCTATGAAGAAAACTGTTACATGTAATACATCATAAAATAAAATAAGTATTTACCAAGTCTTCGAAACCAAGGCATTATTTTTGTCCTGTCTGTCGGAATATTAACTCTCATACAAAAGAAAGATTGAGGATAATAAAAGTCTATTTCATGGTTGAGGTCCCATTAACCGGTTTAACACCGTCACATTTTTGTGACTGTCCCAAGCCAGAACTTAGATTCCTAACGTCATACGTTGTGATCTGTGTTCATGTTCAGTGAGGTAAGATGAGATGTGATTGCTCGTTTTGTCGATATTAGTGAGATTGATGACCATCAATGTTTAAATCTTCTGTCATAATGGTATTTTGCTTAACATTTTATGACAGTGATACAAAGCAACCTAATCAGTATACTGAATGCCATATTAAAAATCTGGGTTGAAGTCAAGTGCTCAGGAAGGGCCAGCAGTTTCTGTTTCTCTTGTGCTTTGGAAGGGTAGGAAGTTCCTATTGCACTAATGGTCCACGTCGTGTTATTCATTTTAAAAATTCGAGGGTAAGACATAAATGAGGAAAGTAGGCCGGGTTTGTGATTACCACAAACGAAGTATAACAATACTATATTAGCCATTACTCAAACTTTATTGTACTAGAATGCTAAATGTCACACGTATCTCAAAATAGAGACAACTTTTTATGCTCATATTTTCCCCAATAAACAAAGCCTTGGTTTCAAAGGTTGGTCTAAAAAGCAATATACTAATTAAATATTTATCAATACAAATGTATGGACATACAAGCAAAAAAAAAATATCTATCAAATATAAATTGACATTCCGCCAAAAATAACATGTTGTTAAAAATGGCGAAAAGTATATCAAAATGTATGAAAATATATTCGGTATTCTTTCTCTGTAATAGATTGTAAGATATAAGGATGAGATTCAAAGTGTATTGTAGTCACGTCTTTTTGTATTGCTAAAATGACTGTTGCTATGATGTAACCTGTGAGCTCTGCTTGCATGCAAATATCGATTTACTAGCAAAATCTCTAATACGCAGCAAACCGTAAGGCGAAAATATAGAATGCAATATCGGTCAAGATGCAATATTTTTAACTCTTTCGGAAATGCTCTACTTTTTAGGTATTCTTATAAAGGATTTTTTTTATTTGATTTTTGGTGTTTAACGCCACTTTCACCAATATTTCAGCTATATCATGGCGACCAGTTTTAGTGGTGGAGGAAGCCGGAGTACCCGGAGAGAACCTTATAAAGGAAGACCAGTAAAAATATCAGCAAATATTGTATTTTTATTTTACAAAGAAATCCCCATGAAATATTTGATACTATATTATAATAAACACAATCTACGTAGGCTACGTGAGTGATACGGTAATACCATTATCTGTTAACGTTGCAATGGGGAGCTCACAGGTTACATCATAGCAACAGTCATTTTAGCAATACAAAAAGACGTGACTACAATACACTTTGAATCTCATCCTTATATCTTACAATCTATTACAGAGAAAGAATACCGAATATATTTTCATACATTTTGATATACTTTTCGCCATTTTTAACAACATGTTATTTTTGGCGGAATGTCAATTTATATTTGATAGATATTTTTTTTTTTGCTTGTATGTCCATAAATTTGTAATGATAAATATAAACAAGATGGTGGAATCATATTGAATATATTTTGCAACAAAATATGGCGAAATGTAATTGTCAGAAACTGAAATATTTGGTACTATATTATAAAAGGGTTATTGCACTAATATTGAGGAATAAATTGTCTGTCGCAGTATATCATATTCACTCGCAAGCTCGTGCAATATGACATACTGCTCGGGACAATATTCCTCGATATAGTGCAATAATCATTTATTAGTAAATTCTTAAATATATATTTCGACCAAAATCATTTTAAAAATAAAAAATACGTATTCACCGCCTCAGATTTAATATTCACCGCGGTAAATGTCACGTGTTACTATTTTTGGAACATGCATTTTTTCAAGAATACAAAAACAGAATGTGGTCTGTATATGCAGACTTACCGCCGGTGCCCAAAACAAAGATTTGCAACTTTGTCGGACGGAACATTAAAAAATATATTAAATGATAAGAATCAGATGATAGCATGGTGATGTAAACAATAATGTAGCACTAGGTCAGGACAGTGGACATGTAACTTTTTATTTCAGAATACCACTATTTCCCCAAAATATAGAATGAAGCAATTACTGTCATTTGACGAGGTAAATGAGTGGATTTATTGACTTTTGAAAAAAATTATATTCACTGAGCCCTAAACGTGATATACAGAATATTTAATGTATTTTTTCCACTGTGAAGAAACCAAAAGTCTTGTTTCTATTTTAAAAAAAATATTGACGCTATGTTTCTATTTTTAAGTATATTGACGCTATGTTACTAGAAGGGGATATACTGATTACGTCTTCAGTCGTCTACAGAGAAAATGGGAGGTCTGGAATGACGAAAGAAAATTCGATGCAAATATTAAAAGGAAGTCTGCTGAAAGTTGTACACATTGGCTTGAATCAGATGTAATTGGCATAATATCAGGTTTGGTTCATTTGGAATTTCAAAAGTTTGTTTCGGTATTATAAAACATTTACGGCCGAGTTATGAGATGGTTAAAGGAATCATAAAGCCCTCGGGGAAATAACAGTACAGTAGATGGGTTGATAATTCTGGATATCAGCCTCCTAACAAGGCTGTAAGTATACTATACTATAATATAATATTATACAATTACTGTCTTTTGATGAGGTAAATGTGTGGATTTATTGACTTTTGAAAAAAATTATATTCACTGAGCCCGAAAGGGCGAAGTGAATATCATTATTTTCAAAAGTCAATTAATCCACACATTTACAGAATCAAAAGACATTAATTGTTTTATTCTATATTTTGAAGAAATAGTGGTATTCTGAAATAAAAAAAAAAGTTACATGTCCACTGTCCTGGAGTAGTGCTACATTATTGTTTACATCACCAATATTATCTGAATCATTATCACTTAACATATTTTTTAATGTTCCGTCCGACAAAGTGGCAAATCTTGGTTTAGGGCACCGGCGATACGTCTGCATCTACAGACCATTTTGTTTTTGTATTGACGGATGCGCAAATGAACTACTTTTTTTTACAATAATTGATTAAAATAGAACATTCCTAAAAATATTCACGATGTTCCAAAAATAGTAACACGTGACATTTACCGCGGTGAATATTAAATCTGAGGCGGTGAATACGTCTTTTTATTTTAAAAAAATGATTGAGGTAGAAATCTATACTAAAGAATTTACTAATATAGAATAATATATAATATACTAATTTAAGGATTATTGAAAGAAATAGGAATTTCGGAAACTGCTAAGGGTTTTCACTCAAAAAGAACATTCGAATTGCTTTGGTCAAAACTTAGATTTCAAATCATCTCTGAACAAATAGATATTGATGACAATGGCAGAGTTTGCCAAATGTGTCAGTCCTGTCAGACATAACCAGCAAAATTTGGGCAGATTTGACCAAGGACTGACACAAGTTTGGTATTTTGCAATAGAAAATTAATGAGGACTGACATTCTTTTCACTAGGACCACCAAACCCACATGCAATTTCGCGAACCCTGCAATGGAGTTTCTAGTTCAGTGTATCTATCAAAACACAATAAAGCTAAAGATGCCTATATTTACTGTGAATTTATTTTTATAAGAAATTGGTATGTGTATTCCATTTCTGTGTCTATTTATATCTACAGTGTAACGGAAACTTTGTATTATATTCTTCATTCAGACATATTTTCCCTTTTTTATTTATGATTGTTACTATGATACAAGCTACTTATCTAATAGCATTCTATTCTAGTCATCAATAAAAAATATGATTTGTCGAAAATAGGCATTTAATTATTATTATTTTTTTTTTCTTTCAAATTTCATCTCATTTTATGGGCAGAACATAATGGAATATACATAGTCAGCTAAATAATATTGTTCACAATTATTTTAGCCCAAAATCAGTGTCATACTATTGAGCACTATGCCATGATAAATATAAAATATTCCCGGAAACCTAGAACAAAAAATAATCGGCTTGTGTTTTTACAAAGAAAACAAACAATATCATACAACACAATACAATATGTACTCAAAATACAAATACAATGTAATATCACAAAAAACAATGCACTATTTACGCAAAATAGCAAAATTTAAACAGTTGCATCAATTACATCAAGGCCAAACTCAACTCAAATATAAAATTAAGAAATAAATCATGGAAGCTAGAATGTGCTGGGAGTTTTAACATGGATTGGCGGATATTAGTATTTTATCCCGAGACAAAAGCGAGGGATAAAATTTACTAATATCCGCCAATCCATGTTAAAGCTCAAAACACATTCTGGCTTCCATGATTTATTTCGATTCTGGTATGTCAAGGAGTACAAATACGGTAGTATACTTTGATTGGAAGACGGTAATTTATACATACGCTTGTGGAATATGTCGCACACAATTTAGGTAACTCGAATAATACTGCGCCCTCTATCGGCATTATTCGGGTCACAATTTATGCTGCCAATGGAAACGTCAGTCACATTTATCGGCGCATGTGCTAATGAGATAATACGAAGAAATAATTCTGTTTTTTTTATCAAAGGGAAAGAGTGATTTCATGTGAGAATAACAGAATAAAAGCGTCACCAGATTGATTAAATAAGAACATCTCCTCATTAAGCCCGCATATTTCTTAACAAAAATACCACATTTCATCATTTGTCGTGACTCTCGACAGACATACATGTTCATTCTGAAGTTTAACTATTTCACTTGATCTGAAATAACTTTCAGTCATGAATTTCACCAAACAATTGAATTCATCACATTTTAATAGCCTATGCTATATAATTCTACATTCAGATATCAAAGAGCATTTACTAATAATTATTTAAAAAAACATTAAATCACAAGGTTGTTCATTGGGATCTCATTTACCTTCTATCCCGTGGTCGTGATAGTTGGATTTACAACTACCTATGCAATCAGTGCCTATCACCACTGATGTTGCCAGTTCGAATCTCGATCAGGACGAGGTGTACAACATTATGTGATACAATTTGTCAGTGACTTGCGACAGGTCGGTGGTTTTCCCCGGGTCCTTCGGTTTCCTTCACCAATAAAATTCACCGTAATGATATAGATGAAATATTGTTGAAAGTGGCGTTGAACACCAAAACCCCTAACTGATGGCACCCATAATTCCAGAACATTCTAGCTGGTGGTGACTCTTACAATATTCTAGAATCTATTTGACTGATAAAACTTATAGGTATATAAAATATTCTTCAAATCCAGAAAAAAATCTAGAAAACAAGATCGGCACAAATTAAAAGTAAAGTAGTTCCTATATCTTACATCATACACTCTTAACTGTCATCAACGGCTGTGAACAGACCGAAAACCTGACAAGCATGTAGTAGAAAACCAGGGGATATTCGGCTGGTATCATCATAATTGTCATTGACATAAAAGCAGAATGACAAATAGAGTAATGTGAGATCTATTGACATAAAAGCAGAATGACAAATATATATATTTTTATCTTTCTTTGGGTATTTATTTATATATCTAAAAAGTTGGCACAACATCAAATGTTTAACTAAATTTGTAACAAATATATACTGCTTATAAAATGACCGAATTTTCGTGTCACCGAGAATTTTTTTTTCAATGTCAAACTTCGCCCTGTCACGTCGAGCTAATGGTTAAATTACTTTTAAGTCGATGTTACAGATCAAAGTTTGACATTGAAAAGGACGAAAACATAGAGATTTAACGATAGTATTATTATAATCTTACAATTGTTGTTTAGTATGTTAAATGAACCAGCATTATTTCTAATATACACTCTATATTTAGTTATTGTTCTAGTTAAACCACGCAAAACTACAATAAATATTAAGTCGTGTTAGTGGAGTTAATGTTGAACAATACATAGTATCAAGTGACAAAATAAATATGTCGCATTATTTTATACAATTCTGTTTAAATAAGCACACGTCTTTATAATGCACAATTGTAAAATAAGATTTAAAAATAATAATAGCAAACCAAACAAACAAACAACCCCCCTCCAAAAAAAAAACAAAACAAAAAAAACAAAACAAAAACAAAACAAAACAAAAAACAACCCCCCAAACAAACAAAAAACAACCAATAGCAACACAATAATGATAATATTCAGCAGTATAAATAACATGATAGCGTTAAGTGGTGAAATGTACAATAAAATATAGCTATATATATCGTACAACCATATTCACGAACTAGAAAATAACTTTTCCTGTATTTTAATTTTGGCTGTTGAGATAAAGATACACAGAGTGACAGGTTGGAACACATTAATTGGTTTTACCCAATACTTTTTGTGTTTGTCCCGAGTCAGGACGTAGATTATATAGACTTCTTAACATTCGGTATGAATGAACGTTGTAAAAACTATGTTTTAATATATGTATTAACAAATACTTCTATAAACATGTTGCATTGCACACAGGGCCGGATTATCCTATAGGCTAGAATAGGCTTCCTTCTACGGCCCCTTATAATCAGGTCCTGATTGCATAGCAATAGCAGTATAGTATATCATGCACAAGGTGATGGGTTGGTGAAGCACCTGTTTTTATTTTCATCACGGGCATCAATGTCATAAATGTCTTTAAATATCGTTGTCTATCATATTGGAGGGGGGAGGGGGAGTCGTGGTCGTGATCGGATGGTAGTTGGATTTACAACTGCTGCGCAATTAGTTCCTGTCACCAGTAAAGTTATGAGCTTGAACCCCGTTCGGGCGAGGTGTACTCGATACAACTTTATGTGATAAAGTTTGTCAGTGACTTGCGACAGGTCGGTGATTTTCTCCGGGTACTCCGTTTCCTCCACCAATAAAACTGACCGCCACGATATAACTGAAATATTGTTGAAAGTGGGGTCAAACACCATAAACCAACCAAACCATCTATTTTATTGGATGACAATAGATCTAGCATTACACTAGACAGTCAATATATCTAAAACTATACTAGACAGTCAATAGATCTAACACTACACTAGACAGTCAATATATATAACTTTAGAACAGAGAGTCAATAGATCCAGCATTATACTAGATAGTCAATAGACCTAACATTACACTAGATCGTCAATAGATCTAACACTATACTATAAAGTCAATAGATCTAACATTGCACTAGACAGTCAACAAATCTAACATTACACTAGACAGTCAACAAATCTAACATTACACTAGACAGTCAATAGATCTAACATTACACTATACAGTCAATAGATATAACATTACACTAGACAGTCAATGTATATAACATTCTACTACACGATCAATTGATCTAACATTACACTAGACAGTCAATAGATCTAAAATTACCCTATACTGTCAATTGATCTAACATTACACTAGACAGTGAATAGATCTAACATTACACTAGACAGTCAATAGATCTAACATTACACTAGACAGTCAATAGATCTAACATTACACTAGACAGTCAATAGATCTAACATTACACTAAACAGTCAATATATCTAAAATTCCACTAGAAAATCAATATATCTAACTTTACACTAGACAGCCAATAAATCTAACATTACACTAGACATTCAATAAATCTAACATTACCCTAGACAGTTAATAGATCTAACATTACACTAGACAGTCAATAGACCTAACATTACACTAGAGTCAATAGATCTAATATTACACTAGACAGTCAATATATCTAACATTACACTAGAGTCAATAGATCTGACATTACACTAGACAGTCAATATATCTAAAATGACACTAGACAGTCAATATATCTACAAATACACTAGACAGTCAATATGTCTAGGATGACGCTAGACAGTCAATAGATCTAGCATTACACTATACAGTCAATATATCTAGCTTTACACTAGACAGTCAATAAATCTAGCATTACACTAGACATTCAATAGATCTAGCATTACACTATACAGTCAATAAATCTAACATTACACTAGACAGTCAATAGATCTAACATTACACTAGACACGTAAAAGAACTAAGATTACACTACACAGGTAATAGAACATGCATTACATTAAACAGGTAATACAATTTAATATTACAAAATATAAGGAATAAAACATGCATTAATCTAGTAAGCTTATGACATCCAATAAATGTACATCTAATATAACATACTTTCAAAGGTGTATACGAAATTGGTAATCTACATTAAACATCTAATATTCCTTTCATGTTCATCAATTGTCAATAAAGTATAATGTGAATTCATTATTAGTCGTGGTATTCCAACTTTCGTGTATTTCGGGAATAGTATTAAACCATGATTAAAGAATTCAACGAATAATTGTCACCGTGTAAATATTTACTGACTATAGTAAGGTATCCACGAAATTACGTATTTACGAGAAGACAATGTTTCCTCAATCCTCGAAAATAGATATCCAAGATTTTAAATGTATTCACAGTATTAGTAATTCTGAAATCAATATCCCAGTGTTTACGTTATGGATGCATTTGTACACATATTACGACAGCTGTGTAGCAATTATGACAAACTATCAATCGCTTCCTCTTTAGTAATATCCTTCCAAGTTGTCGGGAGATGTGGCAATTCAGCTTGGTACAAGTCTTTCAGTTGATGTTGATATTTACACAGAACATACATCCAGTACTTTGATGTGTCGTAAGTTGGTTGAATATACCAGTCAGGATGGTGTGTTTTGTATTCTTTGTACAATCTTTCAAAGAATTTGAAAAAGTGAACAGGATCATGAAGAATATAACTTGTATCAGATTGGATTAAAGAGTTGCAAAAATCTACAACAAGGGACTTATCTGCAATTATCATAAAGCCACCTATTCCTTGTGGTCGGTGCTGTATGCAATGATGATCTATATTATCACTGATATGACTTTTATCTGTATTCTTGCATGGTTCTCTGCAAAACATACATTTTTCCTCGCATCCCCATATTTTATCCATAATGATAGAAACAAAATTTTGTTTCCATTTTACGGTAAACTTAGTAGTTTCTGCAAAATCTTTGATGATATCATACTTCATATTTACCATTTCTTCAACAAGAACTTTGTTCATATAATCAAGATCGGATATAGTTCTGTCTTTGATATGGACAAAGGTATCTTTTGGCAAAGGTAAAACTGCTGAAATGGAAATATCTGCCAGAAATGTGTCAATCCATTGACACACACCAACATCTTCTTTTCCTTCACAGTTTTTAGTAGAATTTAATATGCTTTTTTCCAGTTGAGTGCATATTACACTTAATCTGTAGTCAGCAAGCTTACAGTATTGAGTCTGGTCACCTATGGATTCTTCGAAAATTGTTTTATTTATGAATGCCATAATCCACTTCCGAGCATAAGACGCAGGATCGTTGATATATGCTTTGTAATCTTCGAAGTTCTCATTTTTCGCCAGGTCGATCATTATCGCTTTCACAACACTGTATTTCTCGTAGTTAAATAACCTCATAATTTTATCTGCTACATCAAGCGGAATAAGATCAGAAACATGTTCTTTTACTTTCAACGTTGTTGCTTCTTTGAAAAATCCAACTGCTACCATATCTTCTGTCTTACTCTCAACAAGATTTTTAAACAGGGTCCAGGCTGTTCGTCTATATTGTTTCAGTTGTCCCCTTGGACTGTGCTTGCTATCATATTTGTTGTTCAGAGTTGTGAAGATGACAGTTACATACTGGACAACATGATTCATGAGCATTGCTCTGTATGTTGTCGGTAGGTTGAATTTAAACTCGTTCAGTGTATGTTCATTGTGAGTTTGGACATCGTTGTAAATAATATTTAAAATCTCGTTGACATATGATATATCAAATCGAATGTCTTGACAGATGAGCTCGGCTAATCTAGCATCGATTTTCATGAATATGCTATTTGAAACATTGATTGCCTGTTTTTTGTAGATGTAAATATCACTCTCGTGTTGAGTATCATTTACCATATTTCTGACACTGATATGTTCATTGCCGATGTCTTCAGGTTTTAGACTGTCTTTCAATTCTGTCATTTTGGCATAATTGTGACCATTGCTGCACGTAAAGAATGCCATATCTGATGGATATTTCTCACACAGCAGGCTTTTAATCTGTTCATCAACTGACAATATCTCATCTGTATGATTTGCGTCGATTTTGTTTAACCACGTTACCCACATACTGTTGAATTCTTGTTCCATGACGTCGTCTTGAGGTTTTTCTCCTTTCATTTTTTGGGCTAATTTTCGGGCGAGTTCGTTTATTTCATTTTCATGCCTTGTCCTTTCATGAATTTGAATTTTCTCTATTCTAAGTTCCTCTTTAAGATTGTTGATTTCAGTTCTTGATTTATTACTCAAGTCCTCTGCATGTGATTTTAATTTATTTAATTTCGTTTGTTTCCACTGAATCATGATTTCTTTGAGCTTATTTGTCTCAATGAACGACACTAATTGATCACGAAGACGTTGTGTTTGTCTCTCAACTTCTTGCGCGAATTCAGAAGCAATTTTGGTAACAGCTTTTTGTAACTGGTCTTCATTGTCACAGCCGAGTAGAGCCACTCTTGCATTTAACAGTACATATTCGCATTGGAACTTATCAAGTTCCCATATAATGCCATGGTACTCTCTTTCAACGCTGTTATAAGCCTTCAGTTCTAAACTATTTCGAAAACTATACACAAAGTCATCTTTTAAAATTCCTTTCCAAAGATCATCTATTCTAGAAACTGTATCTGTGATAGTGAGATATGTATCTCTTTCACATGCGAGTCGAAATAAAATGGAGTTTTTGACCTCAGCAACACGAGTGCTGTATCCTGGATTTACCGGAGCCATCGGTGGATCTCCTCTCCACAAATCAGAAAAGTAAGAAACATTTTCTTCACTGTCAAAATCTATCACCTGGCTAAATGTTTGAATGTCTGCTATATTTTCCTGGTCTGCTGACGCTTTTGTCATTTCGTCAAGTGTTTCAACAAACATTTGCCTTTCTTCAATCATTTTATTTTCGGCATCAGCAGCAGGAACATTTTGATGTACAAATATGCAACTCTGTCTTAAATTCAAACGCTTGTTGGCAAGTTTTAATCGCAGAAAAGCATGGACCGATATCTGGAGAATATCTTTTACTTCGGAAGTATTTTCACCTTTCACGTTTACAATAGCAATGTCACCTAACCCGATAACAAATGTTGCTAGCATGTTATCATGATTTAGTTCTTTATTAGCACTTTGGTTCGGAGCACGTAAGCCCTCGGTGTCAGTAACAAGAATATAATCAAATGAACACGCCCCGCTTTCAACAGGAACAAGTTGGGAGTAGACTCCACTGGTGCAACGACCTACATTTACGTCAAATTGCAGGCCAAACATAGTATTCAATAAAGTTGATTTACCAGAACTTTGTAGACCAACGACTGACAGTGCTAGCAATCTCTTATCGCCTATCATGCTCCGCAGCTCCAGAAGTACCGCCGCTACCCATTTCATTGGTATGCTGGTTGTTTCACCATCCATTATTTCAAATGGATGTCCTATGAGCAATAGCTTTGCCCCAATGTGTGGCAACCTCTCCAGGAGATTTTTTTCAGTTGGTGAGGTGACTGCTGTACATGTCTTTATTGCTTCAAAACGTTGTCCTATCTCTCGCATTATATGTTCAAATCGAAATGAACATTCAGCAAGGACGGTTTTACTCTTCACAGCCTCCTGTTCTAGTTGGTCTACGATCGGCTGTTCTTTCTTTTCTTGCTTGGCAGATTTAAGATTGTGTACATCAGCTTGGTATTTACGTAAACATGTTGCTATAACTGTTCTCGAGCGGTCATCAAGCAAATGTTTTACCCATTCAATTAGCAATATAAAATTTGCATCATCGTCAACAACCTTCAGTAAAATATCCAGACAATTAACCATAAATGGATGACTAGCACGGGACATTTCCAATTGCTTCTGTCGTTGTTCTTTCATTTCCTCTTCGAATTTAGCACGATCATGAAGAGATGTAAACTTTGAAGACTTATTAATTGTCTTTTGATGTTTACTCCAGATATGCCATGTCTCTCCTTGTAAAGGAGTTATAATGTTTCTGACTTTCAGACAATCATTGGGAATGAAACTCAGAATTTTGCTAGCCATTTCTCTCACTTGTTTAATTTGTTCTTCATCTTCATCTTTTCTAACGAATTGAAAAGATTTTTTCTGAAGTGTTTTAGATAATGGTTGAGTGGTAGATTTCTTCAAAAACTCTGACATATGTTGACGCATTTTCTTAGTAACTTCGAAATTACTTTCTATTTCCATATTTTTAGCCACAATGCACATCTTAGTTCCCTGTTTATGCTCTGGAAATTGAACATAATATTCTTGACACAATCTACCTATAGTAGGCGTGTCATGTTTCAGCGCGCCAATTGCTAGTATGATGCCAGAGGGACCAGCATTGTGTAAGACTGACAGCATTTGTACGGCTTTTTGGTCACGTAGGGTCTCCAATTCTAGAAAAACAACAACGACAGATGAAATAGCAGATAGAAAATCAAGCTGCGGCTGATGATCTTTACAATCTCCTCTTAAATTTAAAACCATGGTTACATTTGGAAAGTTCTTGGCTTTGCCAGATGGTATATACCACGCTACCTCTATTAGGCCGTTGCTGACACATCTGTTGGTATTCCCCAGAGGACAATTCTTATTGAAAAAAGTTTCATGACCTGTGTCGGACAGAATAATATTTATAAGTTTTGACTTTGAGATTGATTGTCTACCAAAGCGTATGAACGTAATTATGTCAGAGGGACAATCAACTGACATTTTTTGGATCATTCTACTTTCATCATTTGTGTCATCCATTATTATTGACTGTAAAGGAGAATATGACAGCATGAGAGTCTTGTTTTCATATGGAAACATAAATGGAATAGCTAGCTTACACATGAACATCTTTGCAGCTAGAATTCCCTTTAAAGCTGGTGAACTACATTTGAAAATAGCTAAGATAATATCTATTGGATTTAAACTAGGTTGTGTCTCACGCATACCTAATTCTGACAAAATATCATCTATAATAGATTTTCCTGACAATTCTATCGCAGATGAAGAACACGGATCATTGGGAATTTTTTCCAATAATTCTTCCACTATCTTGTCTCGTGATGTTGAATTAATCATCATAAGGTTCCTCAGCACAATCCATGGGATGTCAGCAAATTGTGAGGCATTATTAATTGGTTGCACTTTCGTGACATCCATTACTGTAATTTTCTCTGGATAGAAAGATTCCAAGCCAAGTCGATTTATAAAATCATGAAAATCGTTTTGATGATCTTCATCACAGTCAGTAATGTTCTTGGTAATACTTTTCGTCGTCTCTTCTTTCTTTTCTTGTTTTGTGGCTTCATCTGATTTCCTCATTTGAAAGAGGTCTTTAATAGAATCTGAGTCATTTTGGGGTTCATCAATCCCGTAGGAATTTGAAGTATCATTATCAGAATCCCCTGCGCTATTAGATGGTTGCGTTTGCTGTGCACCCATTGCTGTTTTACTATTAAAAGAAATATTAAAACGTCGAATTTTTAATTTCTTTAAAATGTAATGCAATATGGCAACACGACAAAAAATGTATTATCTTCCCATTTACTCATGCTATTATACTAGATATATCCCATAAGACTTTTGGTTATTTTTTCATAATGGAGTAAAGTATACGATAGAGACAACCGAATGACAATCAAGAAGGGATACACCACAGACTCAGGCAACACTGAGAACAAGTCAAAGAACGGAACAAAAACCCAAAGAAAACCAAAAAGTTGAGCAACACGGATCTCATTATAATACTTGGGTGAACCAATGTACCCGCGGAAGATAAGCAGTTCGTGTTGTTTCTTATAAGACACCCACCATGTTACTTATATAGACAAGGCTGGTAAAATTCTTGTCCGTGATAGAGGAAAGACAAAATCTTCTTCAATGGGAAAAGTCCATTGTGTGTCATTTGAGATATGTATATTTCGAAAAGGTCAACCAGATCGTGATGACAACCGTCTGAACTCTGTTGAAAAAATCAGTTCGTGATGACGACGGTAGGATCAAAATGAGTCATATTAGAAACGGTAAAGGCATATGCAAGATTGACGTTTACGCATAGACATGTTAAAATACGGGGAATTGGATATTATAAAGCTGTCGTTTCTCGAAAATTCCTTAAAACTTCAGAATGCATAAGTTGGGAATTCTTATCATGCCCCTTTGCTAATTAGCAACAATATACATCACATTTATGCCCAACTTCCTGCACTCGCATATTCAGACAACAGTTTCTCTTGTGGGTATTTTACCATTCTTGAAAAATTAAGATCATGTTACTTCGACATTGTGGAATCCATTGATTGCATGATAATCAAAGTTGCAGAGGTGATCGATATTCATATCAGGAGACTATGATATGTCAAATACGTGTATAAATTACCTCTTATTTAATTAGGGCGAAGTATGGCAACCTTTACATGTAATAGACCAATCGTACATAAAAGAGGGATTAATATGAAATATATTGATTAAATAAGTCAGGCCTGTGCTGCCTTTCTTCTCTACAAATACATTCGCTAAACTGGAAACTACTATAATACTATTTATCTGACGTTCCCACAGGGAGTAGAATCTAGCTTGGCCAACATCATCCTTTTAGCAAGTCATGAAGGAGGAAAGTATAATTTGGATTGGTTCAAGGTTAAAAAAAGAATTACAATGTGTATTTATATCAAGAACGTCGCTTGCAAGAAATCAACATAAACATCAAACGACTTTTCCTCTTTATCAACTGATAAAGCAAAGCATTACACAAAATCAAGATTTCTGAAAAGCCTTGCACTCTGGATATAGGTCAACTATATATACATAATATATAGTAATATTTATAGACCTGATTTTATTCCTTGGTACATGTACCTCTTTTTATTATGTGATTGTTGTCTAGCACCAAATGGGCAACGTTTCAGTATATGATGGCGAGAACAAGTTACATTAAATGAAAAGATGATGATGTACGATTTGTACTTGACCAAAACACGCTTTGTTGGGATTTTATAGTACTAGCTAACTGAAACAGTCTGCGGATAGACATGTTGCTCAACTCGTCCACATCATCCTGATTCTGAGCTAACGAGTGTTTGCTCTCCCTCACACTTCACAAACAAACATACCACCGATGAGGATCGATCATATTGCATAGATCACATGGATCGCATGTCATTTTTTGTTTAATTTGTTGTATAATTGGTCTCTCAAATATTTATCTTTCTCTATGAAATAACTGAACTGTTTGAAAGAAAACTTTTGCAGAAATGCTTCTTAATTAGTCTTCTACAACTTGTATGTAATTACTGGAATATAATATTTAATTTAATATATCACTTTATTCAATGAAACAATACATTACCCAAATATACAAAAATGCATTAAGATGGGACCGATACAGGTCGCGGGTATTGTGATCCTCTTCTTCTCTACAAACTCATTAGCGAAACACACTTAGATGGGATTTTATGGTACTATCTCACTAAAACAGACTGCATTATCCTGACTCTGAACCAACCAGTTTTTGCTCTCTCTCACACTTCACCAACAAGCATACCACCGATGTGTTTCATTATTCAGTTAACTGTATGATAATGTATGATAAATCATAAATCAGAATCTCTCTCTCTCTCTCTCTCTCTCTCTCTCTC
>MJUT01046205.1:499660-510369 GCA_002080005.1 Gigantidas platifrons | reverse complement strand
TTTTTTTTTTTTTTACCAAAAATTTGCAACAATAATTTCAGTTTATGTAGTAAAAAATAGAACAAGATATCAAGTAATTTTAGCCCCAGAATGCAGGATTTTACACCATTTTGTAGCCAGTGTCTGTGGACCTGGATGGCCCACATTCACCGGCCGGATTTTTCTGCCGCCTATTCTGAAAATGTTGCCACCTATTCCAAATTCTACTGACAACACTACGATATCCCAAATTTAAATGGCTGAAAATACAACTTACTTAGTAAGGCCGAGAGTAGAATTTAACCAAAATGCTTTTTTTTTTTAGATGTGATGTTTTACGTATAAAATATTCTTGGAGACGGATTAACATAACAATTCACATTCTGTAATGTATCATTTCTGTTTTTCTAGAATAAATATTGTTTAAGCCAACTTTGCATGCTTGATTATTACTTATTTGATCGGACTATGCTTGATGGAGTTATTGCCCTTTTTAAAACTGGGGTCAGCCGTGATCTGTTGCATTCTCTATCCTGGATAGAGAATGGATCTGTTGATGTACGTAAGCCGAACGTCATCGTTGTTAAGTAACGTCACAAAGCGACAAGCATATTTATATATTTTATCTTGCAAAGAGAACATTGGAAAATAATGTCCTTAATCAAGCTGTAAAGTATTGAAGTTGAAATGTCAGGTGATGAATGTAACGCCTTAGATGATTTTTGCTATTCTTCTTCTTCATCGGAAGAAAATATATTTAATGGTGGCAGATTTGAAGAGGTTATTTTAACAACAATTTCATCTGTTGTTGGTGAAATGTTTGATGAAATGTTTTCAAATGAACAAGAAGACTCCTTCACAACTCCAAAAAGACGAGCATTTTCTTTGGATTATGCGACAGTTCGTGTAAGTAATTACTTATAGGCATTCCCAACTAAAACCAGCTAATAATAGCTTTTATCAGCCAAAATCAGTTAAGTGGGACCAACAGACAAATAGATGTCCAACGCATTTTCACACTCAAAATATATAGTTTTTAGATGAGAAGCTGTTGATGAATTTGGTGGTAATCTCTGGGGAAAATATTTTTTTTATAAAATTTTAAGTAGCAGCTATACAGTAAAAATGCAGTGTCCTTTTGCAAATGTTCCCACGATATTGGATGTTTTTTGCATGAAGATGCATGAAAACGATTATTTTTCGAGTATTTTTTTCTTTCTGTTTTAATACTTTTTTGCTTAAAAAAAGCAAGGTAGGCGTATTTGTTATGTCAAGAATTTTTTTTATGTCTTGTAAAGTGTCCATTACTTCTTTGTGAATTACGTTACCGGCGTTGAAAATGGGTTTTCCTAACCAGTATTGGTGTGTGCATATAAGACAAAAGGCCTAAATGAACAGAATTGAACCCCCTTAAAACGAAAATGCAATACAAAGTGCAATATAACATACAATTTCACATAGGCAAACCAAGAAAAGTGGGCTAAAAAATTATTTTTTTAAGAGCGTGAACTACGTGTCTCCTATTACTGATACTTAGATCACAAGAATAATAAAATCATCCCTATGACAGAAGAATGTTTATGTCCCGATTATTAGTACATAAAAATATTCTTGTTATCTCATGCTTTTAACAAGATAAGTATTTACAATGTTTAAAAGTGAATTACGTTACGTGAACTACGTTACTATGACAAATTAAAAGTTAATATTATTCATAAAATATTCTTAAAATCTTTCCTTAAGGCCACGCCAAATTAATACCTCGTTCGTCGGATTCGCCGCGTGTATTTTGATGTCGACAAGAAAAAAATACTTTTTATTTTTCCCCGCGTCAGTTGCGGAATCGCCCTCGTCCAATCCAAAATTTAGAATTAAAAAATTCAGTCACTTGTACATTTGACAGAAAGGTGCCTAAATAGCGTAAAGAAACATTAAATATCGGTGAAAAATGAAGTAGCGGAACACAAAATACAAAATGGGCAAGCTTTTTGTTATTTCCGTCGTGT
This sequence comes from Gigantidas platifrons, assembly GCA_002080005.1. Lineage (NCBI taxonomy): Eukaryota > Metazoa > Mollusca > Bivalvia > Mytilida > Modiolidae > Gigantidas > Gigantidas platifrons. The sequence goes on along the minus strand of MJUT01046205.1, from coordinate 508,384 downwards.
CTCAGAGACAATCAAAGAAACTAATTAACAATACAGCGTTGGAAGTAGACGATATGGACATTTATAGAACTATCCGAAATAGTAAAAAGCAGACCCCAATGTCAAGAGATTTTACAGGTCTACAGTTACGATGAGATCGTCAAAATCCAAATCACATAGCAAACGCAGGCATCCGCTAGTATTGAAGTGTCCCCCAAACATGAAAATCGGCACATGCAAATTTATACAATTCCATATCTCTTCCATAGAGTCAATCCCCAAAACGTCACCCTGTGATCCACATAAATCAAATGCCTTTGCTGTTATGCTAGTGGAACAGAATGAGCTTCAGCTTGTATATATATATACAACTTCTAGTCAGGATGACTTTTTTTATTACCGTATATACAAGTTTTTATTATTCCAAGATGGAAATATGTTGTTACTTCTTTTTTACATTTTTTTTTCACAAATAAAAGATATGTTCTTGGAATATCTGTGTTTTATTTGCTAAAATATATCAACAGTGCATCAAATAATCTAAGTACACTATGGGCTTCCTGTATCATACTGTACACTCAAGTGCCAAGATGAAGTAAGCCTTTCCTGTTTATTAAAAGACATTGACTTCATTCATGACAATTATACCTGCATTTCTATGTAACTTTAGGATCCTGCAATTAAAGAAAACTACATGCACTAATCTATGAGACTTGTATCCACAAAATTCTAATCGCTCGCTCAATTTTTTATCTTTGGCCAGATTTTATTTTTTTTTAATTTAAAAAAAAAATCGCTCGCTTGTTGAAAAATGCTTCCCCTCCAAAAAACCCAATTTTGAAAAAAATAAAAAATAAAAAAAATTGCGCTCGCTCGCTACCATATTTTTCGCATGGTTGTCCGAAGAACTATCAATTAATTTGGAGTGGCCTAAACACTGTTTTTCTACTGGAAATATCCATTGCAGACAAATGTTAGTTGGAAATTGCATTTATTTTGATATTTAAGTGGAATATTAAAACCAGTGCGTTTTGGGGTAAGCATTTTAAATACCACGATTGGTATCTTAATAATGGTGTGTATGATAAAGGCGAATGAAAATAAAAGAGAACAAACATCCCTCAAATTATAAATAGAAAATCAAGAACTGTCATATCGAAAGTACTGTCAATTTCCTCAGTTACTCACGCGAACACAGATAACGTAATTCACATATGGTAACGTAGTTCACCAGATACATATATGAACTTACTCGTATTCACTTTTGTAAATTAAACTACATGCTTAGAATATGACAGAGAATTCACTATAAAGTATTAAGCTTCGTCGAATGTAGAAGAGTTTTTCGTTGGGAAAAGCAATAGATTAGTCCGTTTTAATGAAATGAAAGCACCAGAGCTTTCTTAAAAAACATGCTAAATTTCATAATCTGCATGAGTTACTATTGTAAATAATAAATGGAACTCCATATTTACATTATGGTGAAGCTAAAATGTACCCCACTTCCACATGTAGAAAGATAACAACACTGAGCTAAAGATTGCCCCATACATTCCGTTGATTATTTAATTAATACCAGTAACGTATTTCACTGAATACTTTTTTTTTTAAACGTTTATGCAATGTTCATGAATGTTCAATTATAAGAATAACGCTTAATTCCGTGCATGGTTTTGCAATATATCTATTTATTTATTTATTTATTTATTTATTTATGAAAAGGGAAGAATACACAATCATGTTAACAGTATCCTTCTATAAGAACTCATATATACACAACATCTTTTTATATAGGGTTTATCATTTCTAACATATATATGTTAGAATAAAGTAACAGGGAGGAACATTGTCGTGAAATTTCATTAAGTTTTTACTGAAAATGAATATGTTATTTATATGTTGAATCTTCATCATTCTTTTAAGAGGAGACAGAAATCTTAGCTTTTTGTAAACTATCTGATCTATGTGAAATACGTTACCGTTCAACTTGAGTCTTGTGTGGACTAAATTAATTATTTTTATGTGTTTATTCAGCAATTTCTACATGTCTATAAGCCTTAAACATTCTAAGTTTTTCACTAGAATCACATATCAGTTTATTTGTTGGTTTACTTTTGAAATGATAAAAGTTTCATTTGCATGCAAGTGAAGATAATTTTATCAATCAAATTGAATTACGATTTTGCACAATCAGTATCTATTTAAGGCAGTTGTTTAAAGTTCCAAGGATTGAAACTACATTTTCCTGCTATCAGAAAGTGTAGGTGTTATTCTCTCACTACTATTTCATATACTGCGAAAAACGTAAATTTCACGTGAACTACGTTACTTTTTATAGTAATTTTCCAAGACCTGAAATAATTTTCTATGCTTAGGTATCAAAATCAATCACTGAAAATAAGAAAGAAATATGTTTTTGTAGTTCAAAATTCAGTGTTATTGTATTTGTTAAAATTATTATTTACAATTCATCAGTTATGCATCTTAATCCATTTTTTTTTATTGCTTAAAATTTTCAGAACATTATTTAAAATTTGTTAAATAAAAGCAAGGAAGATCAACATAGAGTATTAGGTCTGGAAATTTATAACGAATTTCCATTAATATAGTCATATAGTTCTTTAAAAATGACCTTTTTCATAGGATTTACTGCTCCATTTGGTTGTTCTGGAAATATAAATCACAGAGTGTTGTATGTAACGTAATTCACAGCATAAAACTATGATTACTTTGATAGCAAAAAAATTACGTCAAACCTCAATAGTTGGTGCTCTTGATTAATCAATGAAACATCAAGACATAGAGGTGTAATGTTTTAATGGAGATTTTGGTCTCAGTGAAAACTGATTTTTTGAAGATTTCATATCTATGTGGTCCCATTTAACTGATTTTGGCTGTTATACAAATTGTTTTTTAGCCTGAAATAATGTACATGTTTGTTTGTTTGTTTGTTTCAGTGGATTGTTTTCGTGTTGTTTGTAATTATGTCGGAACGGATTCAGAATATAATTATTAATATTTTAAAAATATAATTTGTAAATATTAATTTATGTTCATTATAATTCTTAGCGAATAATACCTAAATACAAGCAATTAATCATACAATTATAAAGAGCTAGTGAATAAAAAAAAAAAACTTCAAAACAGTTCACTTTTGTTGGAGTAAATTTCATACCTCTGTCTATTTTTTGTTGAAAAATTGTGGTTTCATATGAAATATATAGGAAAAAATAGGAGGTGATGACTAGTTATGTCCTTCACCGTATTAATCTAATTAAAATTAAATCTCAGAACTTGCTCCCTATTTTCATTTTGTTGTTTACATGTCGCGCGAAAATAGGGAGCAAGTTCTGAGATTTTATTTTAATTAGATTGTCACCGTATGGATATATAAATCGATGATGAAGTTCATTAATTTGTTTGCTTATTTGATGGTGTTTAATGCCACTTTCAACAATATTTCAATTTATATCGTGGCAGTCAGTTTTATTGGTCGAGGAAACCGGAGAAAACCATCGACCTGTCGCAAGTTACTAATAAACTTTATCTCATAATGTTGCACACCTCGTCCCGATCGAGAGTCAAACTCACAACATCAGTGGTGATAGGCACTGATTGCAAATGTAGTTGTAAATCCAACTACCATACGATCATGGTCACGACGGCACCTGGATTTCTTTAAAACATTGTTTGATACTGAAAGGGGTATGTTTTAATGATATCATATAAATAAACTGAAATAATAGTTTCGTAGTTTTGTCCTCGATCACCTGTGGGAGAGGTGGGTATAGGGACGAAAAATAATAGTCTTTTTATAGCGGCCACAATAGACCTACTCTTTTCTGAAATCTTCAAAGAGGTCTTTAGGGTGCAGAGAGCGTGGCAATCTCCAAACACGTTATATACCCTCAGTGGTCCACAGTCAGTCTTTCCGTATTATAACCTGACACCCCCCCCCCTTAATCGACAGGATTCTCCCCCTTTTCCACAACCCTTGGGCACGTGATTTAAACAGATCTGTACATAGTGCGGTTGTATTGACTATGAGTTTTAAGCATAATTTTCAACCATATGTCAATCACTAGTTTATCATAAAAGTACACACAACCGGCCTCCAGCAAGTCACTGATCAATTTTATCATATAAGGTTGAATCAAGTACACCTCACTAAAGTCAGGATTCGAACTGTAAATTTATTTATCAGTGATGGAATAGGTAGATGTAATAACATAGTATTTTAATGGAATACTGTCTATTTTTGTAGCATGGTGTCCTGTTGCCTCGTTTGTTTAAATTCTGTCGACGAATGAAGAAAATAGCAGTGAAAGTTCGAAGATTCATCCGCGAGTAAGCAAGAAAAATCACATGCACTACATGCACTTCATAAAGGGGCAAACATTTCTTTTTGTGATTTGATGATTTTTAAAGATTTTTGAAGAGCATGCGCAGAGGCAGATACAAATACAAACAAAACATAATGGCAATTTTACGCAGACAAAAGACATTTAATTTATATAAACAAAAATTTTGCAACACTGCACTGAAATGTCAAACACCAACGGACATTTTCAAATGGCAGCCACTTTTTACATGTATTTTTTAACAGAAATGTTTTGAAAATTGAGGAAAAGTACAAATACTTATAGGAATTACATTTAATTGTAAAGGAAATTTCGCACTCAACGCACACACATTGGCAAAGGCAGCTGGAAGAGCGCTTGGCAAGATTATTTCTAAGATTCACAGTTTTAAACGATTTTGGATTTATGCCGTACGAAAAACTTGTTCAGTCGTGTGTGGTACCTATAATGGATTATGCGTCGGGTGTGTGGGGTTAAAGAAAATATCTAGCCTCAGACAATATTCAAAACAGAGCAATGAGATACTTTCTCGGATCGAGTGCACCGAGTCACCTCGCTTCCCGCAATATATGGGGATATTGGATGGATTCCTAGTCAGTTCCGACGGACTAACTCGTACTGATTAACATGGTCAGATATTGGAACAGACTTATATTATTCAACGATGACCGGATACTAAAATGGTCTTCAATATGGACTACATGAGATGTTCAAATAATTGGTGTAGTGATTTAAGAATGTGCTCACTAAACTTATTTTGACACCATGTTTTGAAAGTAAGACTGTTATCAGCCTACATACTGTTGAAAGTCATGTCAGAAACTATTATTGTCGTTTATGGAAGAATGATGTGAACTAAATGTGTCAAAGTTAAGGAACTATGTAATTTTAAAACAGAATTTGAACACAAGAACATTACATCAAATTGAACTTAGAAAACAAAGAGCGCTCATATCTGGCACAATTTAGATGTGGTATAATATACATTTTGAAAGTGACATATAGATCCAACGGGCCAAGGTGATATATAGGTCTAATGAACCAATGTGACATATAGGTCCTATGGGCCATGGTGACATATAGGTCCAATTGTCCAAGGTCATATATAAGTCCATTGATTGATTGATTGATTGTAAACATTTATTTATTTTTTATTTTTTCATTTATTTATTTATTTATTTGTACATTTATTTATTTATTTATTTATATTAATAAATACTATATTTCTACATGATCTACACTTGTTATTTCGTTTTCTGGTAAGGTTAATCGAATTGGTAAACAAAGTACCAATGTCACTGATGGATATATTAACACGACGGGTGTGATTACTCGGTCATTAACTGGATCTAACAACTCATACAAGCCTATCACCAATACGGCGTGGGTTCGCGCCTGGCTTTGTAAATTACAAAAAAGGATGCACTCGACTCACAACCGCAAGTGATAAAGTTTACCAGTTGCTTGCCCATGGTCGGTGGTTCTCTCCGGGTACTCTGGCTTCCTCCACCACTAAAACTGGTCGCCATGATATAGCTGAAATATTGTTGAAAGTGGCGTTAAACACCAAAAATCAAATCAATCATCATCTATTTTTTCTGTATGGAGTAAGGGACGGACCAATTAACTTCCAGGAGGGTTATGGTTTTTTTTCTAAAAAAAAATATTCTGATTCCCAATGTTGCTGAAAAAAATATTCTGATTTTGGTGGAGGAAAAAAAAATAATCTGATTCCGAGTTTTTGTCATATAACCTAATGTTAAATTCTGGGGGGAAAATCGCGCTTTGCGCCACAAAAAAAAAATATTCTAACTCGTGTTGTCAGAAATTTTTTTTGAATGAAAAAACCATAACACCCCCTCCCCTGCAAGTTAAATGGTCGGTCCCTAAACCCACTAGGGAATATTTCTGTTGATTGTATAAGAGTACCTTTAATGTACTGGATGTAGGGTGTGGCTTCAGAACAACAGTACTGGCAAACTGACAATATCTGGTATAATGCAGACTCGCTAACTACAAACTGTTTCTCGTCAAGTGGAGATGAATCAGGACTAAGTTTGTAGTTCATCTGTTGAGCCTCACAATCATCGTTTTCGTCGTCATCATCGGTTGAACTTTCATCATAAGTAGGTTGATAGTCGTCGTCATCGTCATCACCATCACTGTAATTATCATCTTCGTCTTCAACATGTGTCTGCATTGATGTGTTGGTCATCTTGCTCTGTTTGTGTACTGACAGTTTTATATGTTATGATGGTCTGGGTACAACCTGTAATCTTTGAATTGGTTTGATGACTTCGAGTTCGTTGTTGCGGTTTCAGGTTAACTTGAAGTGTCTTGCTGACCATTTTGGCAGTTGTGGCTGGTGGTGAAGGAACTGGATCATCATCAGTTGTACATGAAGTAGGCGTGAGGATGATTCAGCTGGTAAAGGGTCATCATCAACTTGTGTAGCTGGAGTTGATGCTCTTGCATGGTCTTCAAAAGCAAGCTGTAGTATCTGAAAGACAAATAAAATGTAAAGTCCTTGAACTTCATACAATACATATATGTAGACAATGCATTTTTTTCCTCTTTGACCTGCTTCATACATAATGATACTTCATGTATAATTTGAAAAGGAAACGGACTAACAGCTAAGTGTAAAGGTACATTTCAAACACCACCATAATCAGACTGGCCACCTTATTTACATTGTAATATTTTTCTGAAGTTCCATCTCTTGCAGTAATGTGTCCACACTTTTCGGAGATTACTGTGACACTGTCTTTCGGGAATGAAAAAAAAATTAGTCCATTTCCCTTTTTCGCTTGGTTATTACAACCAAATGCCGCACAATAAACCATGTTTGAATCTATCTCATCAGAACACGTGCTAATATTGTAAACAAAACACCGTTATTGAAAGGTAAATTAGCTGTCAACCGGCAATCTGTCAATCACTTCCTTCTCAAAATTTATCAATAGAACAAATGACGTCACACAACATCAGCCTCGGTTTGGATTGAAAAATATGCATAAATTACGGGTAGCTCACTAGACAGTTATTNGTATCCCGGCAGCTCTAGGAAATACATGTATGCATATATTTACCGTTAATATTATTACAAGTTGATTGCACATGTACAAATACAAGTTAACATTGGAAACGACAATTATATATGCATAAAGTTACTAACCTCGGCTTTCCTACGCTTTTCGAAAGCTCTTCTTGGCATCGGAAGTTGAATGGGTACGGGTCGGCCATCTTTCACCTCTCTGCTGACTGTCAATGGTATTGATGGAACGGCGTCTGGCTTCAACCGTGCCTGGAATTTACTCTGGACACCTAGCTCTGCCATCCTCAATGGGTCTTGCGTAAACCTGGCCTTGGAGAAATGTGCAGAACACAACCTGTGACTGGGACCGGGGACGAAGTTCCATCTCTTGCAGTAATGTGTCCACACTTTTCGGAGATTACTGTCTTTCGGGAATGAAAAAAAACTTAGTCCATTTCCCTTTTTCGCTTGGTTATTACAACCAAATGCTGCACAATAAACCATGTTTGAATCTATCTCATCAGAACACGTGCTAATATTGTAAACAAAACACCGTTATTGAAAGGTAAATTAGCTGTCAATCACTTCCTTCTCAAAATTTATCAATAGAACAAATGACGTCACACACTTTTCGGAGATTACTGTCTTTCGGGAATGAAAAAAAAACTTAGTCCATTTCCCTTTTTCGCTTGGTTATTACAACCAAATGCCGCACAATAAACCATGTTTAAATCTATCTCATCAGAACACGTGCTAATATTGTAAACAAAACACCGTTATTGAAAGGTAAATTAGCTGTCAATCACTTCCTTCTCAAAATTTATCAATAGAACAAATGACGTCACACAACATCAGCCTCGGTTTGGATTGAAAAATATGCATAAATTACGGGTAGCTCACTAGACAGTTATTATGGCCGCAAACTATTATTTAAATATTCCAAATATGGGAATAGAGGCGTTTTTTTATATTCTTGATACCTACTTAGATACGATAACGTAACCCTCATTCTGCTTGTGCTCCATTTAGGGTTACGAATCGATCTCATTCAACGTATGGGAGCAAATTAAAATTTTCGTTCCGTGAATATTTCAACTTTCTTTTTGCAAATCTGGTCATATCTTATTATTCCCAACAATTTTTAAGTAATGGTGATACGAAATTAGTGTTACAATCCCTGTTTCTATCTTCAAGACCGGTTTCGTATTTGAAAATTGTTACTTGTCCGCCATAACACCTTACGTGGACTCTCCCGATGGGCGGAGCCTATCCATATATGCCAAATATGGAAACTGTTACTACGAAAAAGTCGGTTTTACTATAGAATTGATCCAAATAAGGATATCT
>MJUT01046205.1:432880-487894 GCA_002080005.1 Gigantidas platifrons | reverse complement strand
CCACGATCTACAACACTTGAGGATAGCACTCTAACCATTCCATCAATGAGACTGTTTCAGTCATGACCCATGTTCCAACTCATGATCTACAACACTTGAGGATAGCACTCTAACAATTCCACCAATGAGACTGTTTCAGTGCTGCTACCCACCAAACAGTTTAAAGCCAACTTTAAATATCAAACATTGAATTTGAATTTGGATGTTTGGTGTTTAATGCCACTTGCAGCAATATTTCAGCTATATCATGGCGACCAGTTTTAGTGTTGGAGGAAGCCGGAGTACGTGGACAGAACCACCGACCATGGGCAAGCAACTGGTAAACATTATCACTTACGGCTGCGAGTCGAGTGCACCATTTTTTGTAATTTACAAAGCCGGGCGCGAACCCACGCCGTATTGGTGATAGGCTTGTATGAGCTGTTAGATCCAACGACCTAACTCATTGAGCCACCCAGCCCCTCAAACATTGAATAAAAAACATTCATTTTACATTTATTTTACAAAGGTAACACAATGGGTGCTCCGATGTTCATTTCCTGTTCTACGTGGGGTTCGAGTTGCTCAATCTTAATTTTCTGTTTAGTATTTAGTGATCATTGTTGGTTTTTTGTCCTTTTTCTTTTGACCATTGTACATGTTGTGTTGTATGTCTGTTCTTCGACTTGCAGCCTCTGATTACTACATGTAGTACATCTTTGGTATCTTCAAAATTTTCTTATCCATGTCTAACATACTACAAATTATTTTAACAACCCTGTGTCATATTTCAGGTAGGTAACTATTACCCTATAAACGACCCAAAACCAGTAAAACTTTGTTCGGACCAGTAAATGTTTCAGTTTTTATTGAGATATATAAAAAAAAAAATTCAAGATTTGATTAAAACCCATAAATTTAAATTTTCATTTCGAGGACTGCCTTAGGCAATCAAATTTTACAAAATATAATGGAACAAAGTGTCCAAATAACACAGATAACTCCCTTCCACATAATATTAAATTGATAGCTATGGCTGACACAATTTCTAATCATTTGGTAAAAGGAAACTAAAGTTGTAGAACGAAAAGACAAAAATTGCAATTTTTCAATTAATTAAGGGCCTAATTCTGAGTCTATAAAAGAAACAATAATCAAATTTATTCTCGAGCTGTGTACAGAGTTCAAAAACATTGTGTACAAATTACAAAACATTTGGTCAAGGTAACATGAGTCATGAGCATGAGCATGGAAACCAAAACAGGATGATAGGAAAGACAAAGGTAACACTTAAGTCCCACAGATCTTTCAGCATAAAACTGATCAATATGTCATGTGGTATTTCTTGGAATTAGGCCATGGAAAATTGATTGTTGATTTCCCCTAACAAGGGAAAAATGTTCATAGCCCTGCAGGCAGGCTTTTTTTTCTCTTCAATATTTTTAATTTACATTTCTTTAGTAGAATAATACATGTATGATCCTAATAATCATATTTGTTCTGTTATTCCTCTTTGGAGGGTAAATAATTCAGTTTTATTCTTGTATCTAGTATCTAATTCATGTTGGATTCAAAAATATTTTTTTCTACTGAAAATGACAATAAAATTAAATGATCAGGCAGGATAAAACTGACTCGGCAGGGTTAGGGAAAACCATCAATCTTTTTTCTTTGGCCTTAGCTGTTGGTTTCATTACATTAAGTGTTAGCTATTTGTGAGGACCGTACATAAAACGTACCAAGATGTGGCATATAAAACAAATACACTGGCGGCTTTAGATATAGCTAGTCTGGCTTCTTTAGATATGTTGACTCCCTCTGGTATCTATAAATAGACAATGAGACAATTCAATCTTATTACAGTCAAACCTGTCTTATGTGACCTTCCCAGGGAACAGTGAAATATGGTCACATAAGACAGGTGATCGCTTAATACAGGTTTAATTGATATAAAATGCACTGTGAAGGGAAATAAAAATAAGGTCACATGATACAAGTGATTACTTTATAGAGGTGGTCACTAAAGCAGGTTTGAATGTATACATCTGACAATTTACTATAATTTCATTGGATGATTGAGTAATTGTTGTTTAATGCCAAGCGAGCAATTTTTCAGCAGTATCATTGTTAGAACAATTTTTTTTTTTTTTTTTTTTATGAGACAATATTGATTCCTGATTTGTGATAGACCAACATGCTGACTTGGATTTCTATGATCACTGAAACAAAATTCTACATGTAGACATGCATACAGCCAACCAGAATTTGTTATTATACTAAAATGTCGTGTGCTTATCAAAGAATAGTAAACATCAATTTTATAGTTTATGATAAATTACACCAAAAACGGGTTCAACCAATCAAGGCGAGCATGTACACCATTACACCACCTGTTTCATTCTGTTTTTGATCAATGTCCTAGATAAAGAGTAATGTAGGGGCACAGTATCCCTCTGCACCTCCCCCCCCCCCTCGGAATGTACTCTTCACACTTTCAATGTGCCCTATGCATTTATCTTGAAGTGCACCTCTACATAACAAATTACTGGTATGGAAACCATTATGTCTACTGAGTCGAAGACGACGACAAACCCATAACAAGATGACACCATTTTTGTTGTTGTATAGACTAGTAATTTCAATTCTTTTACATTGTCCGATATTTAATGAATACCTAATGCTTAAGGTCATCCATTAATTTAGTTGCTTTCATATGCTGTAATCTGATTTCAAAAGAAATATTATTTTTTTATTATCAGCAAGTTTTTCTTTATCCCTTTCTTTTTGCTTTATTAAAGAAGCTTAACTTTTATTATTGGCAAATTGGACATTTTCCCTTTGATGTGTGCCGCACTGATCAAGTCTGGATCACTGAACTGACCTTGATCAGGGTTCGAAATTACGGTAGGTCCGATAGCCCGAGGCTAGAAGAATTGCGCTCGGTCTAGGCCAAGTTGTTTTATCATAGACCGTGTGTCTAGGTGAATTTACGACTATCAATTTCAGGAAATTGTGTTCCGCACGGATATCGTTTTCTATCTTATGTAAAATCATTGGTCATGTCGGCACTTGAAATAAGCTACTCATTTCTCCGCTATATGTAAGAACTTATATGACTATGATCACGAGTTCAAGGTTACTTTTTCAATAAAAAAAATATGTGGAAATTCTTACCGGGAGTTTCAAAACCGGAAAGTTGACAGCCGTGAAAGTAACAAGGCAATACGATGCCTCAAAAAGCAAGAGAACATTTCAACCTCACTGGCTTCAAATGTACAAATGGCTACATTTTGACGGAGAAAGTCAGCTGATGTCCTGTGACTGATGTAAAACATTTGGGAGACGACCCAGACAGTAAATTTGATAAAAACACCGATAATTTCAAAAAAGACACCTTAGATTACTGGAGAAGGAGGAGGAATTATCAGAGTATTCAGAGATGGAGTCAGATTATGAACTGGAACCTGAGGACAATTAAAAATTCAGAATAAAACAAAATTATTTAAATATTTGCCTTTTATTAACATTTTTCAATCTTTGAAACGAAAAAAATCACTTTTTTGACACAATATTTGCACATCTCTTACTTTCAAAACATACTCAGAACACAGTATCTTGACGTTTAATCTAGCGAAATAATAGAGAAGAATCTGTATAAAATCGGTATATTATATAAATATACAGATTTTTCTCTATTATTTCGCTAGATTAAACGTCAAGATACTGTGCTCAGAATGCAGGATTTTGCAAGTAATTATTAACATTTTTCAGGGCGGGCATGCCCCCAAACCCCCCTAGCAGATGTGGGTCATTTCGCGACCCTCGCCGCAAATACAGGTCTAGACATTTTCCTTCAGGGCTAGAATAGATTAAATCAGTCTAGCCCTGCAGTCTAGACATCAATTCCCATCAAATTCTATCCCTGCCTTGATCCACAAAAATATCAAGTCATAACTGCCATGCGCAAGAACTGACTCTGATATTGAAAATTATCGATAAGTGTAGTGTCAAACACATTTTGACGTCAATGATAAAAACAATAACAGCGTTTTGAAGATCCTGTTGGACTTGCTGCGATAATGTCTGTCTCGACCTTCAAAACTGCTATTATCCTATATTTCAGATATTTGAGAGAAAATACCTATCCACATATAGTTGGATGTTACAGCAAACCGTTATTTTTTTTTAGAATGGCCTATATTACTTACAGCATCCTTTATTATTCTTGTTACAACAGCGTTTGGGAGATTGAGATCTTCTGGTCGTTCTGCCATTTTTAATAAGCTGAAAAATATAAACACATGTACGTTCATTAAATAAATTAATGGAATACATGAATATTATCAATCTTAATAAATTCACATGTATATAAATAAATCATTCTGGAATTGGTTATGATGTTTAATGCCACTTTCTCCCATTATTACGGCATTTTGACCCCGCTGAACAAGTGGTGGAAAAATCTGTAATCCTCTAGAGGATTAAAATCTCTCGTGCCTTTCCCCGCATTAATTTCAAATTTTGAAATAAAGTTCGAACTAAATAATGGGAGAAACAAATTCTCTATCAGTTGCCATGTGAGTTAACCGTTACGATATTTCTCCACTCTCGAAAGTTAAATTTAAAATTTAAACCACTCGCCTTACGGCTTGTGGTTAAAATTTTTAAATTTAACTCTCTTGAGTGAAGAAATATCGTAACCCACAGGCAACTGAAGGAGAATCTATATTTCAACAATATTTTAGTTATATTGTGGCGGTAAGTTTTACTGGTGAAGGAAACTGGAGTACCTGGAGAAAACCACCGATCTTTCACAAGTCATTGGCATACTTTATCACATAATGTTGTATGGAGTACATCTCACATGAGCAGGATTCTATCACAACGTTAGTGAGGATAGGCACCGATTGTATAGGTAGTTGTAAATCCATACAAAGACTTGCAACTCGTGATTGGAAAAAGAAGAAAAGAGATAATATTTGCTAAAATATATCGCTTTAAATAAAGAAATTTGCAACTAGAACTGTGAGTGACCTCACTGAGTGATACCCCCCGCTTGCAGCTTAGTAGGAGTTGCGCTTACAAGGTACATGCCCCCCCCTCTTTTCGTGAAAGTATAAGTTGAATTATCCCCCCTTTTAAATTTTGGACAGGAACCATATTCCTTCATGCACATCTGCAGGTAGTGTACTACAAGTGTGTAAAGTTTCATAAAAATCCAATAAGCCGTTTAGGAGGAGTTGTGCTTACAAGGTACATGGACGGACGGACGGACAGGGTGATTCCTATATACCCCCCCCCAAACTTTGTTTGCGGGGGGTATAATAAAGTACAGAAAATGATTTTTAAATCCAGATTTTCATGTAAGTAAGGCCAAAAAAAAATATGTGTGTTTACGGTCACATGTTAAAGTAAAAAAAATCTAGGGTTGGTCGGTCGGCATTAAAAAAAAAATTTTGGAAAGGAAAATCTTGGCTTTCGACTGGTGAAAACATTTTTTGTAAATATTAAGGCATTCTGAAGTTACGATCAATTTAACACGACCACTTTAAAAAATGCAAGCAAGTTCCTCCCCTTAATGTATTATACAGTTTGTTTTTTTGGAAGCACCTAGCCCCTGTGTGATGAACAAGAGTAGGGATGTCAAGCAAATAAAAAAAATTTAAAAATCAAGCATGTGTTGTATGTATATCATGAGAAAGGTATTTTTATTAGAAACACAATGATGTAATTATTTTTTCAATGCTTGGAGTCATTCAAAAGTTACAGCTCTTTGAGTAGGACCACCGTCAGCAAAAGTGTCTGTCAAAATCTGTGTTTTTTTTATTTTTCAGGTGGTCTTTCAAAAATTAAGAATGTCACTACAAAACATACCCTTAACTATGATTTCATCAGTATTTTGGCTTATGCTTCCGTCAAAGTTGCATCAGGCAGACAAGTTTTGTAATCAGTTTATTTGTAACGAAGGTTTTGGGTTTTTTCTAATCGAGGTCACTTGCAAGCGTTAAAAGTATGTGATTTAAAACTTTTATGTCCGAGTCAATTGCGCGATTTAAAAGACCAGGAAATCAAAGTAAGAATTTAAATTGAAAAAATATATCGGTGAGGAAATGAGAATGTTCCGGAAATATCAACTTGCCGTCTGGATATCAATACGGAAAGATTCGGTTAGGACTATTAACATTTTGTTGTTTTTTAATTATACTATGATGTTAAATTCTTTTTAAAATATGGTCCTGGGAGGTCCCATTCAATCTGAAATAAATTATTCGTTACTAAACATTAGTGATTTTAAATAACGATGAAAGCAATTAAATTACCAATAAATTACACGGAAAAATATATCATCCCCTTTAAGGACCTCAAATGAATACAAAAGAGCATTATTTTCAAATATTTTAAGAAAACAACGTGATCAGAGCTAAATTTGCAGCAGCCATGTGGTGCATTTCTCTCAAGATGGCGTCGATTTTTCAGTCAGTAAGCAAACAAACAACAAGAAATAAATAGTTCGTAAAGAAATATTATGCAGAGAAATATGGATTTTTTAATACTGTTTGTAAGATTGATATTATTGGATTTAATAATTCTAGTTTTTTGCCTTTCTGATAAAATATATTCTGGGCTGTTTTAACGCAGTTCTTAACATCAAAGTTTAACATGGTGACAGATAGGCGAGTGCCCAGCTGGCAATACCGGCATACTCGCACCGTTATCCCACCATATACAAATACCTATATCTTCCTCGCTTATATTCAAGAGGATTGGGCAAGTGTGCGTTGTAGTGGATAATATGCCCCTATATATATAGTCAAGCTGAGAAAATAAAGATCTATTACAGGGATAGAATTTAATGGGAATTGATGTCTAGACTGCAGGGCTAGACTGATTTAATCTATTCTAGCCCTGAAGGAAAATGTCTAGACCTGTATTTGCGATGAGGGTCGCAAAGCGATCCAAAACTGCTAAGGGGGTTTGGGGCCCCCCCTCCCCCCAAAGAATTTCTATTTAATAATTACATGCAAAATCCTGCATTCTAAGTCTGTTTTGAATGTGAGATGTGCAAATATTGTGTCAAAAAAAGTGTATATTTTTGGTTTCAAAGATTGAAAAATGTTAATAAAAGGCAAATATTTAAATAATTTTGTTTTATTCTGAATGTTTATTTGTCCTCAGGTTCCAGTTTGTAATCTTTATTTCCATTGTGGTAATCTAAAGTGTCTTTTTTGAAATTATTGGTGTTTTTTTAACAAATTTACCGTCTGGGTCGTCTTTCCCAAATTTTTTATACCAGTCACAGGACATCAGCTGACTTTCTGCGTCAAAATGTAGCCATTTGTACATTTGAAGCCAGTGAGGTTGAAATGTTCTCTTCCTTTTTGTGGCATCGTATGCCTTGTTACTTTCACGGGTGTCAACTTTCCGTTTAGACTCCGGTTTTGAAACTCCCGGTAATAATTTTCACATAATTATGTTTTTATTGAAAAAGTAACCTTGAACTCGTGGATCATAGTCATATATATATGTTCATACATATAGCTGAGAAAAGAGTAGTTCAAGTGCCGATATGACCAAGGATTTTACATAAGATAGAACACGATGTCCGTGCGGAATACAATTTCCGGAAATTGATAGTCGTAAATCACCTAGACACATGGTCTACGATAATACAACTTGGCTTAGACCGAGCGCAATTCTTCTAGCCTCGGGCTATCGGACCTATGGTAATTTCGAACCCTGTATTATCCACTACAATGCACAATCCTCTTGAATACAAGCGAGGAAGATATAGGTATTTGTATATGGTGGGATAACGGTGCGAGTATGCCATAAATTACACATAAACAACACAAATAATAGCTTTGAAGTTCTTTACTTCACTATTTTTGAATATTTTTCTTTTAATAAGTCACTGGTCGGGGAGTAGTTCTCGCCATTTTTTACGTTTTTTATTCAATATTTTTAAGAAGCAGGCGAGAAACCTTTGTTTCACCCCATTATTATTTTGCATGAACCATAACGATTTACCTACGAAATGAATTTTCATAAAGGAGAGCACACGCTGATCGGGGATCCATTATTATGATGTTGCGTTTTTTTAGCAGAAAATGGCAGCAACAGAAGCAATTCTTGCCAACTTTCAGAAATATTGTTTTTTGTGAAGCTAAAGCATCAAAAGGAAAGAAAAACGACATTTTAGAAAATTAAAACCCTTTCGTAATAAGTTTACCGGTTTTTGTGTTAGTTCGTAGAAAACTCTGATAATTATTCATCGTTGTTTTAAAGGCTCTCATGCCATCCCCACGCCGGTCCCCCATTCCGTAAAATACATCATTTTCAATAGTGGTTTACCTGATAATTTTCATTTTATTGATGAAAAGTAATAATTCCAGTTTTTCTAGAATTAATTTTAATATTTTGTCCATATTTTATGCCCAATGTGATAATATAGGATCCATGTATAAATTAGCGGTCAAGGTAATTGATGACGTAAACAGTGCATGCGCAGGCAGCCATTTGCATTCACATGGAATCTATTTTTATTCTGCAACCGTGAGTATTTTGGATTGTAGGGATGAGTAATAAGGCAAAGTGTGACACTTTTTAGAAAGATCTTAAAGATTTGTAGAGATAAATTGGAAATATGGGCAGCGTTTTTTTGCTACTAGGAAGAGGATCGGAAGACCTTCCAGTCCATTCTTTTGCCAACGGAAGATCTTCGAAAGAGCTTCCGTCTCTTCCTTTCCACGAGGTACATTAGATGGAAGAGTCACGTGATTCAAAATGGAGACCGAAGACCTTGTTCTGATGTGTGACAGATACAACACATTAAACAAAGTCTCCTGAAACAAATTGGACGACATATCATCATTCAAATTTTGTTTGATAGGTACACATTAAAATTTTTAATTTGAAAATGATTAAAAGAGTGTTCTAAAATTCTGTTTATACCATCGATTCATTCTGCAAACAGATAAGTTTTACATCTCGGCAGTATTGCACACTGTTGCATTTGCTGGGGGGAGGGGCTGAGCGGCTCCATTAACTCGATCGACAGTAATACTGTTTACGGTGTATATACATGTAATAAGTTTTTTTTTTTATTTGGGGAGTGTAAGATTTTCAATGGGTATCAGGACAACTCGGTACCTGGACATCTTGGTACCTACCATATGCGACATTTCAGTACTCAGTACTGGACATTTCGGTACTCGGTACTAGACATATCGGTACCTCGACTCCTCCAAGGAAATAATAAGTTGATTAAATTAAAAAACTTATTTTGCATTTTCTTTTTTAGATTTAGACGTTGTTTATACAAATTTGTATGTGTTTCTTTTTAATCATCTTTAATTAAATTGACATCAAAGAGACAATTCATTAATATTTGTAAATAACTTTTGTTTTGTCCCTTTATCAATCAATTATAGACAAACTTAATGAGATGATTATTTTCATTTCTGTTTTGATTCCATAACTGTTTTAATTAGATAGCTTTAATTACCAAATTTAATTTCTTTAATCATAGATCAATGCTTTAATCTTTTGTTGGACTTCAAAAGACAATAGAAGCTGAATTTTATTTGAGAAATATTTGCCACGCCGAAGTGGCAGCAATGTCCGTCCCAGACAGGAAGCTAAACAATGTGACCAGTGTTCGGAGACTCTGCCGGAGTCGGAGAAAACAACGACGTGGAGGGCTGGCATAACAACTTGAACTCCAGAGTCAGCAGCAGAGGTCCAGTACCGTTTTATCCACTTTTGGGTCATATATTAAAGAACTACTAGTACAAAAATATTGACAATTAATAAGTACCATACAATTGTGGTCAGTACCGAATTGTCTCATCCAAGTCCCGAACTGTCCAGTACCGAGTACCGAGATGTCCAATTCAGTACCGAAATGTCCAGGTACCGAGATGTCTAGGATTCTTTTCAATGTAGTATATTTGTTCCGTATAACATATGATCCTCCAGATCAAATAGATGGAACGAATCTGTGATCAACATTTATCCGAAACAGCTCTTTTATGGTACAAAAATACCAAAATTTGTCAAAAATAGGGAGATAAATATATCAAAGACGCAACTGCACATAATATTACAAAGGTATCATCTGTGCTACCTTCACGAATATCTCTAAAATCAACTATTTCATTCAAAATAACAAATTCGGCAACATAAGTCGCCATTTTGAATATTTCGTATTTTATTGCCTCTTCTAGGATTATCTGTGGAAGAGATCAATTGTCATTCGTTTCCACACCTCTGTGGAAGATCTTCCCGAAAGACCTGGAAGAAGGCAAAAAAACATGCCCATGGTGTCACTAGATTCTCCGATGATCATTCCATGTGTTTTACTATTTTAAGAGTACCAACACACGTGACCCCCTGTTGATGTTATGACAGAATGTGGGGTGCAGTAGGGTTTTTACCCGATTTTAACGATATTTCACAATGAAATTCGATAAAAATTAATGTAGCATGGGGGAAAAGAACGACAACTCTTAGCAGACGCGGAATTATGTTCCGAAATCGGTCCCGAAATTAGGTGGAAAGGGTTGGTCTTAATTACGCTGTTTTTAAAGAATTAGGTGATTGGTTAATAAACAAAAGTTGCGCCAATCAAAAAAGAGATCATTTATCTTTCGACGCATCCCAATCTTATGAATGAAAGCGTGAAAAGTGGCGATTTTAAACATGTAAGAAATTTAGCTAAACATCGTAAATGGCTTTTTAGGACGTGCACCCCTCTGTAATTTTAGAAAGGGGTGATTTTATTATTATTCTAAAAGAATTCAAACAGAAATTATGAATATATGGGCGTATTGTTCGTGTTTTTCGCGTCTTTTTCACTGTACCCCATTTTTGGTAAACAGAGTAATTTCCCCTGAAAAGAAATAGTCACTTCCGGTGAATCAATACGTTAAGCTTATTATTTAATTACAGACATAAATTTTCATAAATAAACCTTACCAAGGTTTGAATTAACCAAGAAATATATGGTAATAGTGTGCAGGTAACTTGAGAAGAAACATGTATGAAGTTCAGTGGTGAAAAAGTAATATACTTGTTACTTGTTCTGTAACTTCCTCCATTGAATATGGAGCACTGCTTGAATGAAGCATATTTTTAAGCATACCCCTTTGTACATCATCGTTAAACAAACATGTTTTTGGTGTAAAATTAACTTCCAAGTTCATTTTGGAAGCATGTTTCAGCCTGGAAATGTCTTATTATTAAGGCTGTCACGGTTAGCAAAATCACTATCCGTTTAACCGACCTTCATTAACCGAACCGATCCCGTTTAAACGGTAATTGAAAAGCCTCATGTGAAGCATGCAGCTATTGTGATTGTGAAAGAACGGTTTAACTGAAAAGTCTGTGTTTTTGGCTTTTTTGTGGAAGATCTCGAACTTTAAGACTTAAAATCACACCCATGAAATGACAAGAACAATTTTGGTATGCTACACTTGTCTTTATACATGTGTATATGGAAGCAATTTTGTGTCCGATGTAAACTCCGACATTATTGAATTAACTTCCATTGACATGTAAAACGTGATAAGATCTATGAGTTACAGTGATGGGTTTGTCAGGAATATGAAATAAAAAGTACTCTCAAACTCTGAGCTCTTCTCGTAAAACGACAGTGTGTTAAACGACCCAACGTCAGTGCCCAACGTACATATTTATTTTCCAAGTTGTGTATTGGGATACACTGTTCACCTGATGACCTGATGTTTGTTAAACATTTGATTGGGTAATGAATAAAAGGGACCGTCTCAATGTTGTTTTAATCTCAATTCAGATTGTTATTGATTTTTTGTTTTACCGATGTTACTGTACTTTTACTTGACCGTATTTTACGCTTGATCTCGTATAAACGTATACATTACGGTTAACCGTTTACTAATTCTTTAAACGGATAGTATTTGAAATCTAACTGCCGACGGTTACACGGATAACCGTGACAGCCTTACTTATTATATCATATATATGTTAAATATAAATATAAATATAAAAAAAAACACAAGACAAGTTACAACTTACAGCATTGCCATATTATGAAATTTTGTTGTCAATAATAATGAAAAAATAAAATTACTTATATTTATGAATAAACACTAAAAAAATTACTTATATTTATGAATAAACACAACACATTGACAAATATTAAAAGCCGTTTATATTCAGATATAAACATATTAAAAGATTTCAGCAATAAAGGGGGGGGGGCATTCACATGTTTTTGGTGTAAAATGAACTTCCAAGTTCATTTTAGAAGCATGTTTCAGCCTGGAAATGTCTAATTATATCATATATATGTTAAAAAACAGAGTTTTGGGTATTGTCAATAATTTATACCTCGTAAATATAAGTGGAATCATATTTTGAACAGAATTTTCTATAGACTTTTAAAGTTAGACCTCATTTTACGATTTTCAAAAAATCATAAAAAAAACCAATGGGAAGTCCTAGAGTTAAAAACTAAACTGTTTTGAGCATCTTAGATATAGCACTTTAACATGATATAAATATTTAATGAATACAGGTAAGTAAAAAAATGGTTGTCCCATGCTAATTAATGCGAAGGATTGGGACGGCGTCCTTTAATGATGGTGAACAAATCAGACGAAAATTCGCGACCGCTCGCGCTAAATGAGACAGTTGGCGAGAACTATCCTTTCCCCGACCAGTCAATGTGAACTTGAAGATTTGTTTTTGAATTTTGTTTGTCAATAGTTTTATATCAGTTCAGTTGATGTCAATATGTGTACTGTTGTACTTGTGAGAAAATATATTACCAGAATCTAATAAATGACACTTGCTCAAGATGATGTATAAAATAGGCCTATTTGTTTGTACTCTAAATCTTTGAGTTTGTAATGTAAATCATAAAATGTGTGAAACCATTGTCTATCCATTTCCCGCCATTTTTTTAAACTGGTAAGACAAATCACCCAAACCAGTTCCATTAAAAGTGAACACAAATTACACTAAAGATTAAACCATGTGAATTCACGTAAAAAATTAATGCATGATAAATATAAATAGCTGAAGATTTAAAAAGAGGATATGATAAATAAACATCAACTATGACCACTGATAGACTGGGTCGATATGTCAATATGTCAATGGGTTTTTTTTCAGTCCCTTCTCTACGGTTGTTTTTCTTGTGGTAGTTGGGTAAAAAAAAATACTGAATTTATCAAAAAATATTCTAATAATGAATGAATTTATTTGTTATGTCAAATACTCAAATTCAATATTTTGATATAGTAGCATTTTTATATTAATATCTGAATAATTATTTACCGGCACCCAACATTTACTCCTAAAAACCGGAAGTTAAATTCGGGAACAGAACATTTTCAGGTTTATCCTAACAAATGGTAATTTTACTTAATAGAACAGGCTCTTTTATGAAGAAAAACACTTATTGTAAGAGAATATGTGTCAAATTACTGCTTTCCTTTCGCCTAAGAAAATATGTTCTTTATGAAAGCCATTTCGCCTCGAACAATGTACTACGTAAATGTTTCACTAGTTCGTGTCATGTATCGTATGATGTGTCATGCTGCTAAGGGTAGTACAAGTGGTATGATACCCCTTCTTCATGGTAATGATGGGGTTTTTTAACAGAGAGTATCTGATCCTGTATTTGAAACTTAACAAGCTTCTAAACAAACGACTTTCCCAAAACAGTACATGTATGTACACAGACAAATGCCTGAAATGGGATTATATTTATAGCTGTTGCTACTGTAACACTAACAGTAGAACATATATTATCTCCGAAATCCGATGGGGTTTGATCGCATGACCTCGCATTATAAGCCAATAGAGCTAAAGGAGATCTCCACTAACACCACAGGTGCTTGTGTAGAGTCAAAAATATGTTCGCTATGTACCTAAAATACCACAAGGCCGGACTCACTCCTACTACCCCTGTCACTTCAACTGCTATTTCCCCTGTCAAAGTGTCGATAGGATGCAAATTGCTTACTAATTGGCGTAGTGAAATGATTTTTTTTCAAGGAAAACCCGTTTTTTATATCCTCCTACCATCTAATACCCCCATACTGACAGATAATCCTCCGATTTTGTTGACACAGGACAGCTCTGTGGCTGCAAAAGGGAAAGTAGGTCACATGACATCTTCCGCCTTTCGGTCGTTCTCGGGTTTTATCATTGCCTTACGAAACATATATCAGAAGTTCATATTTTGGCACCTTGTTATTTGAATTTGGAATTTCTAGTGTTTAGTATTTATATATGATAAAAGCAGAGAACGACCGAAAGGTGGAAGATGTCATGTGACCTTCTTTCCCTTTTGCAGCCACGGAGCTATCCTGTGTCAACAAAATCGGAGGATTATCTGTCAGTATGGGGGTATAGATGGTAGGAAGATATAAAAAACGGGTTTTCCTTGAAGAAAAATCATTTCACTACGCCAGTTAGTAACCGATTTGTGTCCTATCGACATTTTGACAGAGGAAATAGCGATTGAAGTGACAGGGGTAGTAGGAGTGAGTCTGGCCTTGTGGTATTTAAGGTACATAGCGAGCATATTTTTGACTCTATCTAGACTACACAAGCGCCTGTGCTAACACCATTGCAATTAATCTCGTAGAGATTAGGCTTCCGAAAATTTTTCTGTATCTCCATCCTAGCATGGACGGATTGTGTTGTGTCTTCCTATATCTAACGGTTGACATTAAGAAGAATACCTGCATGTAGGACATCCCACCAAATACACCAAGGTTACATTTCAGTTACAAAACATTGGCCGAAAAGTCCATGTTAAATCTGTGACACACGAATAACATACAAATGTATACATACATGTACATGTACAAAGCGATTCAAATAAAGCATATGTCATTATGGAATTTAAATATCTCTCAGATACACTTGAGTATGACACAACACACTAAGTAGTTTTCATTTCCAACTGTTTCAACTGACTTGAAGCTCAGGGGTGTGGAATTCCCATGCCCAACTCGTACATACAATGTAGAACCTACCAGACAAATAGATTTTCCTGGCTAGCTTGTCCGGGGACAAGTAAAGATCAACAAATAAAAATAATTTCTGATTAAAGTACTCTGGAAAAATAATTCCTTAAAGGGGCATTAGCTACGATTTTGACCAAAAAAATTATATGTTTTGGAAATTGGTAAATAGCTTTAAAATTATGAAATAAAGGTAAATATTTCACATTAAACAGCTTATCGAACCACTTCCCGCCTTTTGAGAATGAAAATTACCATCGATTACTTATTTGTTTGCAAGCAAATAATTTGACCTTGCTTTTTCCGTATGCAATTGACCTTACTAGTGACAAGTAAAAACAAATAATTTGTATTTTGTCGCTTATTAACTGCCAACTTGCATGGTTCTTTGTCTGTAATTAACACTGACTAAAAGCAGATTCACAAAAAATAAGAAATAAGTGCATTGTTGTACTGATTTAATGACGATTCGACAAACTCTGTAAACAATGTCGATAATTAATAAGATGACGTCCATTTTTTGATCGATCTCAAAACACGAGCAAGCAGTTGCAGGTTTTTTTTTCGATGCGCGTACAGTGTGGGAAACGACCGCTCGCCAAAGGCGAGTGGAAATGTCGGGTGGCGAGTACAATCCACTTTATACTCGCCGGTCTGGCGAGTAACAGTTGTAAGGCGAGTAGGAACTTGAAAACGCTCGCCACGATAACTGGTTTACAGCTTTAAAATACCATAGCTCCCAAACAGTTAAATTATATGTTAACTGTGTCATTTATCCAACATTTTATTAATCATTGCTCGATAAGAAAACATTCCGTCATGTATCGTATCTATCTTTACCTCCAACGTTGGAGATCATGACACTTTCTCTACAGAAAAATTAAGTACACAATCCCGACCCGCATAATTTTGCCAAGGTCGATTTCACGATTAAATGAAATATTGTTTCATAAAAAAAAAGATGTGATGACTTTTAAAATTAATGCAAATACAATAATTTGGTTTTAAAATATTTAAAGCGAATTCATAGCGAAAACCTATGCGAAAACAAAAAGTTAAATATGTGTCGGAACCAGATTTGACATACATGTTTTATACCGCGTATCAAAACTTAAAAGTCTGTGTTTCCGTACTTGATGAAGACGAAGACAACGAAATTGAGGAATAAGAGATCAACGCAGCTCTTAAGAGAGTGTTGATCCTTTTTGACCAAGTTAATGACTTGTCAAAATCTGCAAAATAAATTGTTGAACCTTACTAGTGTATTGTTTATTTGGTATTTGTTGGCGAGTTTAAAAAAAAATGTCACTCTCCAAACATGGCGAGCTCTATTTCATTTTGGCGAGTACTTGTTTCAATCCACTTGCCATTTTGGGGAGTGTTTGAAAAAAATGGTTTCCCACACTGCGCGTATATTTCATAACATTTATAAGTTACAGAAACACGTTTTATTAAGGCATCAATCATATCTGATAGTTTTTATGGGTAAAAAAAATTTACGATTTGGCAGATAATGCCCCTTTAAATGATTATATCGTAAATATTGACGGTTATATAGATAAATGTTTTGTGTTTTTGTTTTTAATTTGAAACGATTACGTCAGTGGTGTTCTGAAAGCAGCTAAAAATAACCAGAATTGTACAAGTTCTAAGTTGAGTATTACGACCCAATTGTACTGCATTTACTTAACGATAACCGGGACAATGTAACCAGGGTATTCAATAAGATTGTATTGAACAGGCTGAATTGAAATTTGAAGCGGCTACATGATAAAAAGGAGGGGGGGTACCGGGGGCTTGACCCCCCGGAAATTTTTTTTCACTTACATTCAAAATGGTGCATTCTGAGGCATTTTACAAGTGCATGAAAAAGAAGGTTTCATAGAAAAGATTTCTTAATTTTTTTTAGCCAAACAATAAGACCATTTCAAGATGACCATTGAGCTTTCATTTTCTGGCAAGAATGGAATAGAAAAAGTTCATATTTGGGATCAATATGACTTTGGCGACCACCAGTCTTGTCCACAACTGTTTTTATGTCAGTATTGTAAAGGTTTTTCAAAATTTCTTTATTGTAATCAATGGATGTCTATTTACGCATGTGTGTTATTACTACAGGTAATGTATAGAACTGGTTGTTGCTAAATATTGTCTTTGTTTCAGTTTAAGTAGACAGGTTTCTATTTCAGATTAAACTTAAGTGGTTTTATTTTGTTTGATAATAAAATATTGTAAATGGCATTCTAAAATGTATTTAGATTTTGTTAATTTTGGTTTGTTTCAAATATAACAAAGGGAAATAACTCTGGAATTTAATTTCTATCTGTTATCAATGAAATCCACATGTTTGTTTGATTGTTCCTGACGTCATTCAGTGGGAAAGTGTGTGTTTCCCCTTCATCCAGTCCACTGAAAAAAAACAGCTAGCAGTTGTTGTGAAAGGGTCTAGATATCCCAATTAGTCATAGAGGTTATAAAATACTAAAAGCGTTAAATGGCACTTCAAACTTTTCGGTTTTCCATCTGCGTATCTCATGAGTTATCAATCGATAACATAATTATCTTTTCGATGTGTCTCTAGATTTTTCAATTGAAATATCTCTATCATTTAAGCGTTTAATGGAACAACAAATTATAATAAGCTAAGAGTAGAATTGACACCGATCAATGATAAATTCGGATAAATTCGTTTCATCCCCTAGTATTAGACAACCCCTGACAAATGCATTGCTATCGATCCTGAATGCATTGGGTTTTTTTTTTTTTTGCATAATTGTGGATTTTAAAAATCTTTAAGATGAAAGAGTGAATAAATATTGTATATTTCTTTTATTTATTAAAAAAATATTTTAGTTTCTCGCAGTCGAACCGGCGATTTCACTTGTTTGAAGCGGCAACATATCGCCGGGTGCTGGCCCTTATTGAAATCCCTGGTGTAACAGGTTTTTATTGGAGTTTCGAATGTGACGTTTCCTTGCTTGTCCATGGCTTTTCGTTAACAAACATGGCCTAACATTCATGTACTTATAATACAAATCGGGTTGCAGTCATTACAATGGACAACAATGGACAAATATTTAATAATAAAAAAAAGACTGGGAAAGGTTCTGACCACAATGAACATCACGAAAAAGTTAACAAACGCCAAACTCTAGTGGAAAAGGACACATAATTTGAGGAAAAACAGCCAACGGACTGTTCAGTCCAAGTGGCTAGCCGATTTCTCATACATTGTATTTACTGCTGGATTCTGATAGTGTCTCATATTGCAATATCTGCAGAAAGCATTATTAATATTAATGTAATTGTTTATTGGCAACATCGTGGACAGAATGGATACTTATCTTCCCACTAGTCATCTGCAAAGTATGAAGACACCACTAAAACAAGTAAAACTAAATACATTTTTGTACATGACTGGTTTGATGGATAAAAGCCATTGCCAAAGTTAATCAAAATGAACTTGATTGATGTGAGATTTTTTTTCAACACAGCTTATTCTGTGTCTAAAATCAACTGGCTATTCTATGACTGCACATTCCTATCTGAAATTCAAATTTAAAATGGTCTTCATTTGGGCAGTGATCACTTAAGCAGGGATGTTTGTGTTAACTTTAATATCAAAACTATATTTCAAATTTTACGCAATGATGTAATAGACAACATAAACAAGTTCAATTTAGCAACTGGGTTTGCAAACTTGTATCAAATGTTTAAATACAAAAAACAGGACAAGTAGGATTTTGTCCGGACATGTAACTTTTTTCAGATAATTTGCCTGGGGACAAGTAGAACATTTCAGTATTTCCACATTCCTGAAACTGCACTACTCTGAGCACAGTGATTGGGAAAGGCAGGGGCCATGGGCCATTTGATACATACAGTTTTGTAATTCTGTGTAGATTCCCCATACAAAAATTAAAAGGCCCATACAATATTTTAGCTTTTATGAAGACTACACTGAAATGGCCCATTGAATGTTGTGATGATGGGGCCGTAATGGCCCACAATCATTTCCTCTTTCCTGATCACTGTGAGCATAGATGGCTTTCAGCTTTATATGTATAGTTTTAGAATAATCCCTGCTGTATATACTCTTGAGTAAACACCCACCCTTCTGCATTAAATATCCAATGCAATATTCTATCTCAACTTTCCCAAGATAAATGGCCCATGCTTTATATATGCAAACTGTATTCTTCCTTGACAATTTGTATGAATTATTGCATTCCTGACTTCCTCTATATAGATAACATGGTCCATATCTGGGTTACATTACCTCTCTTCATTTACTTAACCTCACAGAGCACAGTGTAGTTTCAGGATCCCTAGCACTACTGAGAGCACAGTGTAGTTTCAGGATCCCCAGCACTACTGAGAGCACAGTGTAGTTTCAGGATCCCTAGCACTACTGAGAGCAGTATAGTTTCAGGATCTCTAGCACTACTGAGAGCACAGTGTAGTTTCATGATCCCTAGCACTACTGAGAGCAGTGTAGTTTCAGGATCTCTAGCACTACTGAGAGCACAGTGTAGTTTCAGGATCCCTAGCACTACTGAGAGCACAGTGTAGTTTCAGGATCTCTAGCACTACATAGAGCAGTGTAGTTTCAGGATCCCTAGCACTACTGACACATTTCCAGATGTGGTCTAACTCTTACTAGTTTAATGTGGATGTGTAGCTTTACCCTCATCATGGACATTTCACCAGATTAGGCAGAACAAATCTTAAGCCCTGCTTTGCTTTGTATGTCATATTGTTGGCCGCCATGGTATGGCTGAAATATTATTGAATATATAGCATTAAACCCCTAATTTTCAAGCCTTATAATTTTTTTTACAGAGATGAGTAGTTCTGAAGAGGTATCGTGGATTTCCTGGTTTTGTGGGTTGAGAGGAAATGAGTTCTTCTGTGAGGTAAGGTACATTGTTTGTATACACTGATCTGTGTTGAAATAACCAGTATACATTTATCACATGTATGTACATGTACATACACATGTATAAATGGTATTGATATACCTTACATAATTTGAAAGATATCTGTTGGCCATTAGACATGAAATACTTTTGGTTGTGATGACCACCAAGGCATTCCATAGCTGACGGCCATTGAGCAAATTGACCGTCTGTATTTTTTCCGGGGCTACTTTGTTTTCAAAAATGAAAATGTCAAAGGGAAAGTAAAATACGACTGTGTTGCATACAGCTTTTGAGGTTTATCACCTCTTACTTGAAAATGTGTGGAATACCCTGACCACTATTCACCATTACTTATTATTAGCATTAGACTTTAAGTGAATTGTTGCTTCTGTATGAAAGTTGAAGTCTTGACTGACCTCTTATCTTATCTATCCACATGTAATCAATAAAGAAGTGTTAGTAAATATAAGTGGTCAGTCAAGATTTAAACTTTCCTAGCAGGAAGAAGAGTTTGAAGATACTAACGGGGCAATCAGAATCTGTATATCAAACAAGAACAGGCAACACAATGGCAAACAGAAAAAGGTCAAAAGGGCAAACAACGATCCACAAAACATACACATAAAATGATAAAACTAAAGATCGAGTAACACGAACCCCACTAAAAACTGGGGGGTGAACTCGGGTGCTCAGCAGCAATATTTTAAGAGATTATTAAGATAGGGATTTGTAGCAGTCTAATTTAGCATGTTCACCTCATGTGTGGTAGATCTTTGGTTTGAGCTCCTGTTTGGTCAAACTAAAGATTTTAAAACTGATATTTGTTGCTTCTCTGCTAAGCACTAAGGTGTAACAGCAGACGGGTTGGCTCGGAAACAGAATAATGTGTTCGAGTGGAGCAACATGTCTACCTGTGGACTGTTGTTTCAGTGAGCTAGCACCATAAAAATCCAACTCAGTGTGTTGGTCTAGTACAAAGTGAACATCATCATCATCTCATCAAAATTTAACTTGTTCTTGCCATGATATGGCTGAAAAATTGCTCAATTGGCGATAAACAATAATCGCTCACTATAAAGTGCCATTAAATCTTGCATGCAACTTATTATGCTATAGCTCGTAGAAATCATATTACAGTGAAACCTGAAGAAACTGGAATCCTGTATATGTACCTAGCATTAAATAAGGTCACAGTTTAGGAAACCTTTGTTAATTTAACCTGTATAAACCGAACACGAAAATTGGTCCCAAGGAGATTCGGTTTAGACAGTTTTCACTGAATAATATATTTTTTACATGTATTATTTTTAGGTTGATGAAGATTACATTCAAGATAAATTCAACCTGACTGGTCTTAATGAACAAGTTCCTCACTACAGACAAGCTCTAGATATGATCTTGGATCTAGAACCAGGTAAGTAAAGACTTGTCTTTTAAGATAAGTTTAACCTTTATACATTACAAAGGTCACCATGAATAATTTTCCCTTTGCAAGGTTTCTTCAATTGGTTTTTAATTATTTGGCTTCACGCTTCGCTAACAATTATGTAGATTGGTATCCTTATTCTATATCTGAACAAAACAAGTGATGTTTTTTTTTTCTCAGAGAAATTTGGTCACAGGTCAAATCAAACTAAAGAAAACACATGCACTCTTTGATTTTGATGCAAACTTTTTTCTCTCAAACATTTGATATACAATTTATAATGTATTGCATTTTTATCAAGATTTTTAAAATGTTGGTTTTGTTTGTTGCTGAAAAAATTGTTTGTGTTGTATATCTCAGATAATTATTGACAAATTTTGGCAAACCTACTAAAATATTCAGATAAATGATGTTTAGCAATAAATTAGAAGCGGTAGAAAATGACTACAGATCCTTAGCTGATACTGAAGGTTTTTCATGATAGAAAAATAGCACAAAGCAATGTGTTTTTCTTCCATAGATAAAAATGAGCTATTTTATTATGAACTCAAATTCTGAAATTTTGCATATATGCATGTACATTTTTGGAAATTTGGAAGATAAAGACAATTTTTTTTCTCATCTAATTTTTGCATATTTGATCCATTTTTAGTTGATTGTTTTAGGGCTTCAGGTAGTATTCCAGTGTATCACCTCTATCAGTTGTGGTTTTTGAGTTTAACTGAATCCCAGTAAAACTGATGTAAAAGGAATCTTTTGTTTTGTTTACTCGTTGCAGTCACATCATGCTGCAGCCCGTGTAGCACATTATTTAAGCCTATCATTGAAACCAATATTGATATTGCATATTCATATAAGTGAAAAATATCTCTTTAACAGATGACGAATTAGAAGACAATCCAAACCAAAGTGATCTGATAGAACAAGCGGCAGAGATGTTATATGGTCTAATACATGCCAGATACATTATGACAAACCGAGGGATAGCACAAATGGTAGGTCTGATACATGCCAGATACATTATGACAAACCGAGGGATAGCACAAATGATAGGTCTGATACACTCCAAATACATAATTCAGTTTTCTGGCTACAGAAACAAATATTTTCGAGAACTATCAGATTTATTTTCAAATTAAACACAAAAAAACTGATCTTTGAAATAAATAAGGATTATAGACCATTAATTTCCTCAACTGTGAATCTATTTTTCTCTAAAAATCAGTATAAAATTAACATGTTTTTGTTAATTTCAGATTGAGAAATGGCAACAAGGAGATTTTGGGTACTGTCCACGAGTTTATTGTGAAAATCAACCAATGTTACCAATAGGTATGTCTGTGTTATTTGTGTTGGTAATTTAATAATAAATCATTGGGAACTGCAGCAGTGGTGTAATGGTTAGTGTGCTTGCCTCGAGTGGCAGATCGGTCGAGTTAAATCAAAGGGTATGAAATTGGTATTTGTTGCTTCTCCGCTTAGCATGCAGCACAAAGTATAAAAGGTAAAGACTAGTTTGCTCAGAATCAGAATAATGTGTCAGAGTGGGGCGACATTCTATCCACGGCTGTTGTTTCAGTGAGCTAGCACTATAAAAATCCAACTATTAAGCGTGTTGATCTATTACAAAGCAGAAATTATCATCATCTCATTGAAATGGAACTTGTTCTCGCCATGATATAGCTGAAAAATTGCTGAATTGGCATTAAACAACAATAACTCAAATAAATAATCATTCAACACAATTGGAATATATGGGATACAAGAACAGTTCCTGTATTGCATATTTTCATATTAACGTTCGGTGTTGAAAAAAAAAAGATATTATACAGTTATAGATTTTATGAGGTCAATGCATGTTTTTATGAATGTAGGTAAAAGCTTGGTTTTGAGATAGGTGTATGAATGGATGTGAAATGGGGATATGTGGTTTTGTGCTTTCCACAAGAAAAATATTAGAAAATCGAAACCTTGCATAAATGAACATCTTTGTGATTTATCCATTATTATAAGTTAATATAGAGACAAAATAATTGCTGCATGATGAACCTTTTAAAGGGTCAACATGCTTCGCAGCAGATTACTTCAGCCTGTCTCATCAGGACCATTATTCTTCCTTGTTTTAAAGCTGAATAATTTTGTCTTCTCATCCAGGATTATCAGATGTCCCCGGTGAAGCAATGGTAAAATTATACTGTCCAAAATGCCAAGATGTTTACACACCAAAGTCTTCAAGACATCATCATACAGATGGGGCCTATTTTGGTACAGGTTTCCCCCACATGCTGTTTATGGTCCACCCAGAATACAGACCAAAACGTCCAGCCAATCAATTTGTACCAAAGTACGTTATTTTAATGAACATATTAAAAGTATAGTAAATTTTTAATGAACATATTAAAAGTATAATAAAACTGTCGTTTCCTTGGGAACAATAGGCAGACCTTTCAATAAGGAGTGGTACCAGGTACTTTTACCCACTTACAAATGGTAATTGGTACCTCCTAATTTCGAAGAGTGTTGCATAAGATATTCATGAATTTTTACAAATTTAAAGAAAAAGTACTGCCAGTAAATAGTGAAGTACAGGCACATTTGAAAAATGTTGAAAGCCCTGCATAGGCACAGTCGGAACCTTGTTATATGAAACTCAGATAAATCGTTTCCTTGGGAACATAGGCACAGTCGTAACCTTGTTATCTCAAACTCAGATAAGTCGTTTCCTTGGGAACATAGGTTTAGTCGTAACCTCGTTATCTCAGACTCAGAGAAGTTGTTTCCTTGGCAAAATTGGTACAGTCATAAATAACCTTGTTATATCTAACTCAGACAAGTCGTTCCTTGGATACTAACTAGTACATTGAAGTGAATATTTTGTCTGTTCAGCTTAATTTTATTCATGAATTTATGCATGAATATACAAGAAAAATTATAATTTCTGATGAAAAAAATACTGACTTCCAAAAACTTATAGGGTGACTAAAACTTCACCTGCAGGCTACCGTCTTTTTGTGTCTATTAAACGCTCTGGTGCATAGAACGCACCCCCTTTCCTCCCCAAAAAATCTGGAAAAATTCTAGTTCCTATCTATAGAACGCAGGAAATTCAGTAAAAAATTCACGGCAGAAATCCTCGTTCAAACGGCAAAATAATGCTTACCACAGATCACGTATTTGTTAATCCATGTATTTTTTATAAATTTTAGACAGGGAAATGTTAAATTAGTTTTGTTAAAAGAGTTTAAACCGATTATTCTACATTTTGCAAGCTGTTTTGTGAATGCAGGAAGTTTATCGGTAATGTTTAATTTGAAAACAAGTTCAAAATGGCAATGAAAATGATACGGATGGAGCAGTTGATTTTTTTGTCATTCTTTACGTGAATTATGTTTGTTTTAAATAATAATTATGTAGATATGTTTAATATTTAATCAGTATTAATTCATCAAATAATGAACCGTTCATGTGATCAAAGATAGGCAAGCTTGGGTCAAGCTTAAAATAGGAAGTAATTACGATCGATTCAAATAAAGTGAAAACAATACAAAAGTAATAACATTAATTAAGACCTGATCAAAGAGATTATAATTTCTTTTGAAGTGTACTCATATTGTGCCACTGCTACAATATATTATGCATGTATAATATTGACAGGTGTCCCAGTAAGTTCAATTATCTTTTCACACCTTGTTATACAATATACTGTCCTTGACCTTGTCAACTGCTGAAGTGCTGTAAAAATCGATAATTCAAACATAGGTTCAATACCCAAACACAGGTAATTTCAACCCAGGAAAAAAATAGATTGAATAAAAGTTAAATATCACACCTCTGATAGCAAACATTTGACAGTGATTCCTGCATTCGTGTGGACAATTAATTCCGAACAACAACACCAATGTACAAGGATTATTATTGACAAACATCGAGAATATTTACATACCTTTCAAAAAGCCAATGAAAAAGCTATAAATATAATTTTTTTACAATTTTATTTTAAATAACACATATATAATGAACACAATTAATGTTATTTGAACAATAATTCACCGATAATTGGGAATATTGCCGTCCGTGAACTCGAAGCTATGCTACCGGCAACTCTCTGCATGACCTGAAAAAAAGTGTCTGATACTTGCTCTTATGCATAAAACGCACCCCACCTACAAATTATCATTTTAAAGCATAAGACCGTGTTCTATACGTACCTAAAAACGGTAATTGATGAAGAAAAAAGACTGACTTCCAAAAACTTCCTCTTCGAGGAAGAAGTACAGCAGTTTTAATAAAACCGGGGTGAAAACATTTTCCCACTTCACCTGATATTTCAAAGTAAAATTCCAGGTACAAAAAAAAACAGGTAGCTTCAATTTTGACATGAAATTGCATTGATGGTGTAATGGTTAGCACGCTTACCTGTAGATCATGGGTCGGATTAAAGCAAAGACTATAAAATTGGTATTTGCTACTTCTCTGCTTAAGCATGCAGCGTTTATAAGGACTAAGAGCAAAGACTGGTAGACTCATATTCAGGATAACGTGTCCGAGTAGGACTAAGCGTATTGGTCTAGTAGAAAGCGGATCTCATCATCATCTCATTGAAAATTAACAACACTACATATCACTCACTCAATTTCGACATGCAACTGCACTGTTGGTGTAATGGTTAGCATGCTCACCTTTAGATGGTGGGTTTTTAATCAGAATATGACAAGGACTATAAAATTGGTATAAGTTACTTCTCAGTTAAGCATGCAGCATTAAGGAATAAGAGCAAAAACTGGTTGCCCATAATCAGGATAATTTGTCTGAATGGAGCGACATGTCTACCTGTGGGCTGTTGTTTCAGTGAACTAGAACTATAAAAATCCAACTAAGCATATTGGTTTAGTACAAAACGGACATTATTATCATCTGAACGAAATGGTATTGAATTGTTCTCACCAATAAGATAATTTTATTGCAAAAAAATGATTTGCGCCCCAAAGGAGCAGATAATACAAACAACACACAAGACAACCATCAAACAGACATATTCAATACATATCATACATACAGTTAATAAAACTACGCTTTACACTCTACAACAGCAAGGGCAAAGAAAACCACAAATTCAATTACAAATAATTCCATTTTACACTTACTTTATGAGAATAATAATAATAATAATAATAATAGAAGCAGAGGCAAGTATAGCTCGTGAAAAATTGCTAACTTGGTGTTGAACAGCAACCACTCACTCACTCACTAACATTACCTACAGGGTCCGAAATTAATGGACGCTAAGACGCATTTTGCGTGTACTTTTCCGATTTTGCCTCTAAAAAATATGTAGTGGAAGCAAATTATTGCGTGTATGTTATTTTCAGTAGATTGAATGAAGCAGAAAGATCGAGAATTGACAAAAAACATGTTCCCTTTCATTTATTACCAAACGATACTGATACCATATCTCAATCGTGACCGAAACCCAGTTCAAACATCAAAGCCTCTCGGGAGTTTTCATTAGCAATTGCAACGGTGCTCCGTAATTGGAGGAAAATAGTTTAACATGCACAAGAACCTTGACGAATATGACAACATCCGGTGAATGGGTGTCACGACCCGAAATGATTTTGAACTATTTTAAAAGTAAAATAGGCCTACTGACAATGAAGATCATACCTTGCTCACTGAAAAAAAAATTGCTTCAAAGATTTACAAAATTCACACAATTTGCTTGTAACAATTTTGGTAACAAGCAATAATTTGCTTGTGGACATAAAAGTTAATTTCTGTGCCTGACCTAATAATTTTTTTTTCTTTTTTCAGATTATATGGATTCAAGATTCATCCTTTGGCATACAACTTACAATATCAAGCTGCATCTAATTTCAAAGTACCCTCAAGAGGCCTCAGTCACAGTAATAATAAGCGATAAATGTGATAGATATTCATAGAAGTCATAAACGTTTTTTGTCGGAAATGATCAGAAGCTCATTTCAATGTTAATATGTATATTCTCATCCTCTGTGTGCAAGGGAAGACTTTTCCTTTTATTCATCTTTTTGTTTTCAATGAATAGGATTTCATTATTGCCGTTAGTATTATTGTAAATTCACAAATTACTGCGACTCCATGACCATCGTCCAAAGTGAGGCTAAATTAATACTGTTGTCTTTGTTGTCGGTAAAAAAATCGCAAGAGATAGAAAATATGGCTACCTTTCAAATGTACTGGTAAATTAATTTTAAGACAATTTCATTATTTTAATCCGTTTTCATTTACGAACATATTTACAAAAATCTACGTTTAGATACTATAATCTTAGTCCCGTCACATTTTTTGCTTTAATAAATACATTAATTTATGAATTTACAATATTTTCTTTTTCCTCTATGTATATTTTTGTTGAAAGATTGTTACCGATTGTTTTCTGAACAAAAATGGATTTGTTGTAAAATAACATATCAGACTGTTACCAATTTGTTTTTGTGAACAAAAAAGGAGGGGGATGTCGATGATATTTTTTATTTTATCTGCCTGTATACTATCATTGTGACATTCATTTACAGAGATGATTTTTTTTTTCAATTATTTAACTGATTTCAGCTATTTTCCTATGGAAAAAAAATTCTGAATGTTTCAGGATAAAATCAGAACAGGTAAAAAATGATCATTTTGAAAGGGGGTGTAGATGGTTTCAGCTGTTTTTCATTGATTTTCAGTTATTTTATTTTCTAACAAGAATCATCCCTGCATTTAAAACATTATCTGTAAGCATAATGATGTTAAAATTAATTTTCTAACAGACATAATTTTATAGCATTATGTAATAGACAAATAAAAACAGAAGAAATAATTATATCGGATTATTAGGCCTACGAAAAATACCTGTGTTTCCTGCTAATCCTATCAACTGTAATTTTTAGTGCCTCAGTACCCTAAAGTTTTCATGGACATTTTTGGACAAACACAGTATCTGATTATTAGGCTTAAAAAAAATACATGTGTTTCCTGCTAATCCTATCAACTGTAATTTTTAGTGCCTCAGTACCGTAAAGTTTGTATTGCCATTTTTGGACAAGCAGTTAAGATCAAGGTTCTTGTCCTCTATAACTTAGGTGAAAATTTATTTAACTTGGGTGAAAATTTCAAAAAAATAAGATTTAACTTAGGTGAAAAAAAAAAAAAAAATTAAATTGTGTGAAAATTAAAAAAAAATTAAATTTAACTTATGTGAAAATTAAAAAAAAATAGATTTAACTTATGTGAAAATTTCAAAAAATAAGATTTAACTTGTGTGAAAATTAAAAAAAAATTATATTTAACTTGTGTGAAAATTAAAAAAAATAAGATTTAACTTTAAGGTGAAAATTTTAAGAAAATAATAAGTTTAACCTGCCTACCTAGAATGATAGTAGAAACACATGTACTCTTTAACCTTGGCATTGTGTCAATATTGAAATACTGTAATTGGTTGTGTATGTTATACTTTTGTGTATTAGACTCATTGATCAATCTTTTCTGTTAGTAGTACGTTAATGGGTGTATGCTGTCACCTTCAATAATTGTTCCATCTGACCGGTAAAACCTAAACACTGAAGATGGGTATCAAGACATGAACCTACATCAGTGGTGTTTTCGGCCTGTGGTCTGGAATCAAGAACTTTAAATAACCACTCATTCACAGCCACGACGGACTTGTAAATATAATATTTCAGACGTCATAAGTAAATGTATATTTAATTCAGTTGTATATGAAGTGCTATTATTTATTGACGAAATTATCAACACTTTATTGTAAATCTTGATTGAGCCTCGGTTGTATTTGTAAGAAATGAAGGAATGGATATAACATATGTATGCTTAGACCACCTATTGTGTTTATCAATATAAATATGTAGATATCAAATTTAGCAGGCACGTCAATGGATTTTTCATGGGTGTATTTCAATGTAAATTTCCATTAAAACGATCCCTTTTTCCATTAGAAAATATCGTTTTTCCATTCTCATTCCAACATTATTTCAATTAAATTAAAATTGTTATAAACATCAAATTTTCTA
This sequence comes from Gigantidas platifrons, assembly GCA_002080005.1. Lineage (NCBI taxonomy): Eukaryota > Metazoa > Mollusca > Bivalvia > Mytilida > Modiolidae > Gigantidas > Gigantidas platifrons. Next base: position 458,499 of record MJUT01046205.1, on the reverse strand, counting down.
ACAGAAATGTTATGTCTAACAATCCAGCATTTTCAGGTCTTAACGGATGACTAAAGTACATTTTTTTGTCCGATTTTTGTTTTTATCAAAAATATTTAGCAGCAAAATAAACATTCTATATTTTGTTTTTCATATTTAACATTGAATCTCATGTAATTTTAGACTATCCGAAATATCTTTTAGATTTGCTATCATCTGACCATCCCAGTAAGAGTGTTCTTACTCATAAGATTTTTCACTGGAATTAATTTTGTTTCTATTAAAGTAATCTTTTGTCATATATTTTGAGGGATAATGATTTGTTTATCTGCCTAACCACATCAAAAACTGACAAGTCTGGTTACAACAAATAAATGTTTTACTTTTTTTTTTTTTTTTTAAGAATACCACAACGAATGCATAAACTACAGTATCACTGACAAAATTTTTTTAATAAATCGGAAACTATAATGCAAGGTAAATTTTTAGCTCATAAATTTAACTTGCGTACATGGTCAAATCAAAGATTTAACTTTGTATAAAGTGCTCACATTGGTTTAGTGCTAGTTTTATTTCATTGTATTGAAGACATGATTACCACATGACATGTATTTTTCAACGAGTCATAGAGAGGGTTACTTTCGCTGGATTTAAACTTAAGCTTTTTTTAGCCTATTGATCACATGTGCCAAATTAAAAAAGAGTAACAAACTGAAAATAATGTTCCATGATAAATCCTTTAGAAGTTTACTGTTTTCATTTATACCATGGTAACATTATTATCAATATTTATATAGATTTTTAAGACAACCTATTGTAAATGACTTGTATAAAGCTACCTTAAGACATGAAATGAAAATATTGTAGAAAACTTGGATTTCCTTGGTTGTGAAGTTGTTGAGTATAAGTTTTGTACTCAAACTCCAAATCGTACTCAAAACTTTTTATGGCTCAAGTCCTGGTATCACAAAAATGTCAATACATGTACAATATTTAATGATTACAGATTTAAATCATGATTATGTGAGAGAGAAAAAAATATATATATATGTAAATGCAATCAAACTGTGCCCATGCTGTCCCTTGTATTAATAGGTCATGTTTTTCTTGTCCTGTCATGGAAAATTTCATATGAATTCAACCTCTTTTAAGAGGACACCTGTCTTAAAAGGCCACTTTTTTTTTGTCCCAAAGGTGACCTCTTAATACAGGTTTGACTGTAATTGTCAAGTTGATCATAAGAATTTAATTTTAGATAATGTTATGTTACAAACACCCATTTTCAGAAGCCCTTCAATGTATAACTTGTATGTTTGAGATAATCATTGATTTTGTAGAATAAATGTAAAAACCGACACAATTGTTTTTTAGCTCACCTGACCCAAAGGGTCATGTGAGCTTTTGTCATCACTTTGCGTCCGTCGTCGTCGTCGTCGTCTGTGTCTGTAAACTTTTCATACTTTCATCTTCTTCTTTGAAACTACTGAACAGATTTGGACCAAACTTGGCAGAAATGTTCATTGGGAGGTCCTCTACCAAATTTGTTATTTTGGTTTAGATCGGAAAACCAACATGCCCACCAGGGCCAATAATGTGTTCTGATTGGTTGAAACTTTGAAAATCTTCTTGTCAGAAACTACTCAGCCAATGGAATTGTAACATTATAGAAATGGTGACTGGATGGTCCTCTACTAAATTTGTTATTTTTGTTCCGATCACATATCCAAGATGGCCGCCATGACTCGACTTACTTTTAACATAGGACCCTATGGAAAAAATGTTTAAAAAGTTTTTCCTCTGAAACCAGTAAGTCAGTTTAAAGCAAACTAGGCATGAATGGTCCTTAGGTGGTCAACTTTCAAAAGAATGTCATGTGACCCCGACCTCCATCCAAGATGGCCACCATCGGCGAACATAGTTTTAACATAGGACCCTATGGGGAAAATGTTTAAAAAAAAATTTCCTCTGAAACCAGTAAGTCAATTTAAAGCAAACATGGCATGAATGGTCCTTAGGTGGTCAACTTTCAAAATAATGTCATGTGACCCCGATCTTCATCCAAGATGGCCACCGTCAGTGAACATAGTTTTAACATAGGACCCTATGGGAAAAATGTTTAAATTTTGTTCCCTCTGAAACCAGTAAGCCAATTTAAAGCAAACATGGCATGAATGGTCCTTAAATGGTCAACTTTCAAAATTATATCCAGTGACCCAGACCTCCATCCAAGATGGCCACCATCAGCGGACATAGTTTTAACATAGGACCCTATGGGAAAATTTTTTAAAATCTTCTCCTCTGAAACCAGTAAACCAATATAGCAAACATGTCATCGATGGTCCTTCGGTGGTCAACTTCCAAAATTGTGTTCAGTGACCCCAATCTCAGTCCAAAATGGCCACCGTCAGCGGCCATAGTTTTAACATAGGACCCAATGGGAAAATTGTTTAAAAGTCTTCTCCTCTGAAACCAGTCAGCTAATTTAAAGCAAACATGGCATGGATGTTCCTTGGGTAGTATATACTTTCAAAATTGTGTCCGGTGACCACAACCTTCATCCAAGATGGCTGCCATGAGCAGACATAGTTTTAACATAGAACCCTATGGGATTTGAATAGTAACTTAGATGTATTCGGCATGCAGACATTCTTAAGAGGACTTATTTATATCAGGTGAGCGATACAGGCTCACCCGAGCCTCTAGTTATTTTCATACCACTGCTATAATTATCAGTTGTATTATGGGTTAGGGTTATGGTATTTAACGCCACTTTCAACAATATATCAGTTATATCATGGCAGTCAGTTTTATTGGTGTAGGAAACCGGAGAAAACCTGTCACAAGTCACTGACAAACTTTATCACATAAAGTTGTATCGAGTACACCTCGCCATGAATGGGGTTTGAACTCACAACTTTAGTGGTGATAGACACTGATTGTACAGGTAGTTGTAAATCCAACTACCATACGATCACGACCACAACGACCCAGTGTCTGTAGACAATGGTTTTGGGCAAGACTGTCCTTTAGTTCTAGTTGACTGATCTGTATAAATTTTTCACACAAAGATTCTCCGCACAGAATAAAGGTTGGTATTGATTTTGGGTATTGTAGTCCAACCCATTCTCAAACAAGAAGTCTCCAATGTGCAAAAATGGGTGTTTTTGTTTTTTTGTACAAGGAGATTGTATTGATATTTTGTAATGAATTCCTATAGCTAAATGACAATCTGAAAATCTGAAAAATCATTAAAAATAGGCAAAATTGATATCCCAACACGAAACATTGACTGCTCACTTACTTGTCTTTGTACAAGCACTCCCAATAAAAAGAGGTGTGGTTAAACTACTTTGTATTGAAATGATACTGTCACGTAAGTGTGTTCCACATGTGAGTATAATTCGGTTGCTATAAAAGCAGAGTTGTAAAATATGGACAAGAGTAAACACAATTTAAGAAACAAAACCCAACCATATCAGTCTGTCAAGCGACTCCTGATTTTCCTGGTTATTCCTGATTTTGAGCTGTTCCTGATTTTTTCCTGAATTTGTTAGATAAACTCTTGATAACTCCTGATTTTGAACTTTTTCCCCACAAAAAAAAAATAACATAATATATTAAAATTATTTTAGTGTAAAGCATCTTATCAATAAAAGGAGGTGAGGAAAATGGCCTAAGACCTTTTAGCCTGCCAATGACATTCTGACATTCTGATAATGACCTTCATCTGGAATCAAAAACACCATGCTTAAATTTATATATTATGGCCTGAAAGCTCTTACTTAGAGGGGAGGAAGGCGGCTATTTAAAAAAAAAAAAATTTTGTATGGTTTTATCACTTTTTATATAAAAAAAATTCCTGATAATCTCCTGATTTTTAAGTAAAAACCCTCCTGATTTCCTAATTTTTTTTAAGCCAAAAAGTGCTTGACAGGCTGCCATATTTGTAAGTGTCCAGTGTGTATCATTCATATATGAGTGAAAGTTGAGAACAAAATCGTAATTAGTTTCTGTGAGACATATTCACCATATTATGTTTAGTTGTAAGCTCTGTTCTCAATGTCAGTGGTTTTCGCTGGTTTCCACCACCTATATAACTGACATACTGTTGAAAATGGCATTTAAAACCATAACCCTGTTCCCAAGGTAATATTATTTAACACCATGTGCCATGATGTGGGGCATTTTTCATCTATAACCAACTAAAGACTGCAATAAAAAATAGTATTTGCTGCTACTCCAGTGGCCACACAGCAATAAGAAATAATAGAATATGAAGGGATGGCAGTTCGTGGTACGGAAATGTATGTCATGTCTACCTGCAGTGAAATTAGCACTCAAATTTAAGTTTAGCCTGTTGGTTTTTGGTACAGAGCAAGAAACATAATATCTCATCAAAATATAACTAGTTTCCCCCCATTATACAGCTGAGAAACGCCCACTTGGAATTAAACAACAATCGCTTGCTCATTCACTGACAGAATAAGTTGAGCTGAGGATTTTTCAAAAAAATATAACAACACATCTTACAAATGTAAACAAATAGTTGTCATAGTAACAATCCAGGATATCCACAATTGTAATACTAGTAACCCATGATTATGGAGTTTATATTAGCTACATATAGATCTTAAGAAAAACGACATATTGCATCACAGATGATGATAGATCCTCCTGGAGAACATGAGTTTACTCCAGTTTTTTTGTGAGGTCCGAGTTGCTCAATCATTAGTTTTCTGTGTATTGTGGATCAGTATTGGTCTTTTTGTCCTTTCTATTGGCCATAGTATTGTCTGTCCTACGATTTACGGTCCTGGTTACCCCTTTGGAATAGAGAATTCGAGAATGGCCAGAACACTTTTTTGGGTTATATATCGAATCCCCAACAAATTGACAATTGAACAAACTTTGTTTGTTTCTAATGTAAAGTTCCATGTTGTGATGTCCGCATAAAAACTATGTTCGTTCGTCTTTATCCCCAGTTGTTTGTATGAGGGCTTATTTATGTTATTTGCGTATACTGGTGTACAAGTCTTAACTATGGATAACATGGCGGATGTCTTATTTATGCAATAACTGCTTACCCTTCGAGAGCACCTAGATTCACCCTCGGTTTTTGGTGGGGTCCGTCACGTGATCGAGTTGCCCATTTTTTTAGTTTTCTGTGTTGTGTTATTTGTTTTGTTTGTCTTCGTCCTGTGTCTTGTGCTCCCAGTGTTGCCTTTGTCTCTGGATTGTCAATTCTTGATTGCCCCTTCGGTTTTATCTAACGTTTCTATTCTTAAAGGTAGTGTGGGTATTTCATACAACAGTGTCTGTATAGATATCCAATCACGAAATATCGACAAGACAAAGTTATGCTAAGAAAAGTATTAGTGAACTATATTCATGTGGCATAAGTAAGGACATTTGAATAGTCGGTTTGATCTTTAGGCCTATGTTTAATAAATCAAAAATAGTTTCCCATTACTAAATCAACACATTAAATTCTTTAAATTTAGTAATTAGATGATAGCTATTTATCAAGTTTGTGTGAATATACTATAGTAATGTTATTGTTACAACAGGGAGGGGTATGTTTTTAATTGAGATGAAAGCGATAGGAAATCCTCAGGTTTTATATAAAAAAAAAACAACGTCAAAATATGAAAATAACCTTTTCAATGTCGATTTATGGAAAAACTGTGTTTTTTTTTAAAGGAAACTTCAAAATCATGTTTATTTTATACATAGATTATACCAGAATGACTCAAAACAAAATATCACTTCGATGATATTTTAATTGCCTTTAATGAAAATTCATGAGAATTCCATATGCTTTTCACCTCAGACAATTTGGTTATGGTAAGATCATGGTCTAGCTCTGATTTGTCAATATCATGTATCAACTATTTTGCCATCACCCGTTATTACTTTATTGTATAAACAATTGTAGTCCGATATTCCTCTGCCGTCCGATGGCTTATTTAGAACTTGCTGTAGCCTTGGGACAACAGCAAGATGTAAATAGTCGTCGAACGGCAGAGGAATCTCGGACTAAAACAATTGATGTTGTATGGTTTATCGAATTGCACATATATTCATGTAATTTCATTGATGCTTCACTTTCATAATTTGAATTTCATATTCGCAAGGTCCTTTCGGAATGCTGGGATTCAATTTTCAGGAAGATAGCACGAGTGTTGCCGTGTTGCAAGAGATATATGCAGTGCTGTTATCCCGACACTTCCGTCATCAAAGTTGAATATACAGAAGTAAACAGATTAAATAATCACTCGGCAAAATGAACACTAGTACTCTTTTCATTACTTTCGTCGTGCGAGTCGCCATTATCATCAGACTTTTCAGATTCATTCTTCCCCAGTTCTTCACATCCGGTGTAAGAACATAAGGATGCTGGGCATTTTTTTAAGTTGCGTATCAATCGTGTCAATTCGTCATTGTTAAATTTCAAAACTCGTGAATTTGATTCCATGAATATATTCTGTTTTGATAAAAAGAAATTAGGGAACACATTTAGACGCATTTGTACTTGTATTGTACGAAGAACTGCCAATAACCAGTCTTGAGTTCGAGTAAGTTTTCCAAGACTCCTACGGTTCTGGAAAAACATAGCATGATTTATGACTTTATTTGTAACTGCATGTAAACAATACGCATGTTCTTCCTTAATGGCATTTATCAGGATGACCACATCTTCAAATACTGTTGTTTTGGTCAAGGAATTTAAAAATCCAAATGCTCGGTCCTCCAATTGTCCAATATGTATTCCCCAGCTAAGCTCGATAGTTGGACTACATCTTAAGCTTGGTGACCATTTTTCAAGTCTAGCCTCCACAAATAGAATCTCTTCACCTGATTCTATCCCTTGGTGCACTTCTCGGAGAAATTTGCAATGGCTTCCATTATGAGGTCGTCTGCTGGGAATTGGAGCTTTTAAACAAAGTTGTTTCGGAAGTTCTGAAATGGGTATGCACGGCACCATGTTTATTTTGTAGTTCTGTTGCTGGTCAAACCCCACTATATGAATCCACAGTGTTCCATCGTCAGCTACACTGGTTTCCAGAAATGCCAGCTTTTGAGTTCTTTTGTTTTCCACTTCTAAATTTCGACAGGCTTTGATTAATCCTATAAATAAAATTAAAGTCTAAAACATGTACAGTTTAACCTCAAAATCAAGCAAGCCAATTATGAGTTTACGACTATAAGCAACATGGCGGGTGTCTTATAAGAAGCAGGAACTGGTTACATTCGCGAGCACTTGTGTTCAACCCCGGTTTTTAGGTGACATCCGGGTAACCCATCTTTTTAGTTTTTAGTGTTGTGTTCTTTTTTTCGTCCTTTGTCTTGTGTTCCCCATGTTTTCAGTGTCTCTGGATTGTCTTTTCTTGGTTGCCCTTTCGGTTTTCTCTAACGTTTATTTCGTCCTTTGTCTTGTGTTCCCAATGTTTTCAGTGTCTCTGGATTGTCTGTTCTTGGCTGCCCTTTCGGTTTTCTCTAACATTTATTTCGTCCTATGTCTTGTGTTCCCAATGTTTTCAGTGTCTCTGGATTGTCTGTTCTTGGCTGCCCTTTCGGTTTTCTCTAACATTTATTTCGTCCTATGTCTTGTGTTCCCAATGTTTTCAGTGTCTCTGGATTGTCTGTTCTTGGCTGCCCTTTCCGTTTTCTCTAACATTTATTTCGTCCTATGTCTTGTGTTCCCAATGTTTTCAATGTCTCTGGATTGTCTGTTCTTGGTTGCCCTTTCGGATTTCTCTAACGTTTATTTCGTCCTTTGTCTTGTGTTCCCAATGTTTTCAGTGTCTCTGGATTGTCTGTTCTTGGTTGCCCTTTCGGTTTTCTCTAACGTTTATTTCGTCCTTTGTCTTGTGTTCCCAATGTTTTCAGTGTCTCTGAATTGTCTGTTCTTGGTTGCCATGTCGGTTTTCCCTAACGGTTATTTCATAACAGACTGACTGCTTGACTGGCATAATACTAGGTAATGATTAAATTATTGGTCTCTAAAGTCATCTTCAGCAACATTTCATCTTAACCATCCACCTGCCTCAAGTTAGTGACATCGCATTAGTGGTGTAATTAGTATGTTCACCTCGAGTGCGGTAGATCGTTGTTCCAGTCGCTGTCGGGTCAAAGCAAAGACTATAAAATTAGTATTTATTGCTTCTCCGCTTAGCATGCAGCAATAAGGAGCAGGAGCATAGTGCTGTTGGCTTGGGGTCGGGATAATAGGACAGAGTGGAGCAAATTTTCTACCCACGGACTGTTGTTTCAGTAAGCTAACACTATAACATCAAACTAAGCGTGTTGGTCTAGTACAAAGTAGACCTCATTTTCATCATGTAGCTTGTTCTCGCCATGATATAGCTGACAATTTACTCATGTGGCAATAAACAGCAATCAACCAACTAAACTCAAGTTAGTGACAAATTTTACCATAAAGTTAAATAGTACATCTCGTCAAAGCAACGATCAGCTTTGTTATACTCCTCTTCCTAAAATTCTTAACACTTCTGACAAAATTACATGGCAACAACCAATAGAAAATGCAAACATATTATTTATGCATGAAATATTTGATTTCGAACTCGCACGTACACACACATATAAATATAAAACACACTACTTATAAATAGAGAGGCTTCATGACCGCCTTCGTATGGTAGTCAGAATAAAAACGGCCTAAAATCATCGCTTATCACCACTAAAATTGTGAGTTCGATTCCGGCCATATTGCGGAGTGGACTCATACAAATTGATGTGATAATGTTTGTCAGTGACTTGTGGCAGGTCTGTGTTTTTTCCCTGATACTTCCGGGTTCTTTCACCAATAACTGATTATCAGGATATAGCTGACATATTGTTGAAAGTGGTATTAAACACCAATAAGACTTGCCAAAACTAGAACATGAATGTATTCATACATATCTAGCTGACATACAACCAAACCAACACCAGTTGAATTTATTCTGCAAATATCAATACCTTTATTGAACCAGTGAAGTACGAAATCAGGTCGAACATATCCATGTGAATCGAGACAATGTCCCCATTCGTTTGTAATGATGCTTCGTTCTTCTGCAGTTAATTTCTTGTTGATATGAAGTACCATTCTATGAGTTGGAAGATCTCCTGGAGATCTATATGCTACCTGTGTATTGAAATAAAAAAAAGGTGTACATTCTGAGTATAGTGTTATTACTATCTTTATTTAGCACAGAGATATGTAGGATAGGTGGTGGTATCCGGTTAAACCAAAGATTAAATGGTATCGGGAGCACTTACACGGGTGGTTTGCTACGTCACACGCACGGATACTTGAACATCGCCTCGAGGTAGGTTTATGCAGTTGTACAATTTAAAACAAGGAAAACTAACAAAACCAAGTAGTTCAACCGAAGGGCCCACATATCAGACTTCATTGTTAGCATACATTTATTGCGTGGAAACCCGTCAGTTTTGCAAACACTTCTGTACAGTAGGATGGACTTTGTGTGAACGGTATCCTTGCCCGGAATTTTAACTGTACAGAAGTGTTTGCAAAACTGACGGGTTTCCACGCAATGAATGTATGCTAACAATGAAGTCTGATATCTGGATATGTGGGCCCTTCGGTGAACTACTTGGTTTTGTTAGTTTTCCTTTTTTTAAATTGTACAACTGCATAAACCTACCTCGAGGCGATGTTCAAGTATCCGCGCGTGTGACGTAGCAAACCACCCGTGACTTAGGAGCCTCGGATAATCTGTCTGATTAGAACTACACGCGTGTGACGTAGCAAACGACACGTGACTTAGGAGCCTAAGATAATCTGTCTGATTAGAACTACACGCGTGTGACGTAGCAAACCATCCGTGACTTAGGAGCATCGGATAATCTGTCTGATTAGAACTACACGTCTACTAGAGCACTGTTGTTTCAGTTATAGCTTGCACTATAAAAATCCAACTAAGCGTGTTGATCTAATGTATAAAGCGGACATCATATATCATCATTCATCGTAATAGGATTTGTTCTCGCATGATATACTAATAGCTGAAAATTGCTCACTTAAAACGCTCCTATAGATTTCTAAATTATTTGGCATTCAAAACTGGTGGTTATTCCAGTGACGCGTCGTGTGCACTAATATTGATATCTATGTTTGTTTTTACAATCCCTCTCTCGATCTATAAAAACATAGTACAGGGTCAATAATAAAATACGATCACTCATTCTGTATACGACTTTATACACGTTTCTGTTGTCAACGCTATCGGACCGATTTAAAATATATAAATGCTAAACATAAGGTGCATAATTTTGCACTGTCAAATATTTCCTTCAAATGCTTAAAATGTTTACATGTGTATCAGTTTCAAACACAATTTTTTTACAAATGTATTCTAAGACACGTCATCTGACATGATTGGTGGATCCATCAAACATTGGAATTTTATTTTTTGTTGTTGTATTTTTTGGTGTTTAACGCCACTTCCACCCATATTTAAGCTATATCATGGCGACCAGTTTTAGTGGTGGAAGAAGCCGGGGTACCCGGAGAGAACCACCGACCCTGTGCAAGCAACTGGTAAACTTTATCACTTGCGGCTGCGAGTCGAGTGCACCCTTTTTTGTAATTTACAAAGCCGGGCGCGAACCGACGCCGTATTGGTGATAGGCGTGTATGAGTTATTAGATCCAATGACCTAACTCATTGAGCCACACGGGCCCCTCAAACATTGGAAGATGTTATTAGTTAGATATGTGTTTTAGACATATTGTTGCTTGCTTGGAATAGATGTGTAGCTAATCTTTGAAGCGAATTTGATGGAATATTTTGATTGTGTAATAGGGGCAAAACATATAAATATATACTATACATAAGATATCAAAAACAGAATACAAATGTATATTACCGTAAATGAATCCAGTCTGATAGGTTTTCTTAGAGGAACAAGACCAACATAAATATTCTTATCTACAGCTCGGAAATCGCTGATAACCGGCTTCCTGTCAGTGTTTCGTATGTATGTTTGATATAACCATTCTAATTCAAATGCCGCTTCGACGATGCTTGCTGCAAGGTAGATGGCACTTTTATATGCATTTTCCTTCTTTCTGGTTATTGGGACCCTCTTGTTCTGTAAGACTTTTTGAATGAAATCGTCAAGTTGCGGTTCTGGACTTTGTGGTCCTCTGCTCCAATCAATATCATTGAGGTCGGTGTCCTCGTCTAGCCAAGACATGCTTGTAGGTAGACGTCTGTAACGGTATTTTGGCGTTAAATAACCACTACTCCGGACATGACTGTAGTTTCTATTAGGTGGCGCTGTATTACTTCTCTGAAAATAACATTAGCGAAAATCAATATAAAATGTTATAGAATATATTGTTTTAAACAAGTATTTATTTGCTTCTTAAACTGGTTACTTCGTCGATATAAGGGGTGGGAGAGAACGGTGGTTACTTGCCTCCACACCAACACGTTGACATTGCGGGGGCAAAAGTATGTTTTTGCCCATTTACTTTGTTGCAAAAATATTTAGAAAAAGCTAAATTAATTGCATTAAAACCTTATTATTATATTATCCAGTTAAAATTGCACATTTACTACTCGTTCTAGTCCTAAAACCTAGCTGTCCCCCTCCCATCTGTCCGGTCATCGAATAAACTTGTCCCCCACACTATCCTTTCCACATTTTAATGTTTAGATACTTTTTAACCTCTGGAACACGGTCACTATACATGTATAATGATTACATTGTATTAATTTCTATTTTGAAATTATTTCGCTAGAGGGTCTTGGTGGTCGACTGATTAAAGCCGTTTACTTCTTACCATACTCGTACCACCACTTACATGGGTTTGTACCCACTTCCAATGTAATGGTTTCCAGGCACTTACCCAGGGACGGTGGGAGGGGCACGGGTTTTACCGGTTAGTTCGATGAAGCTGCCCGCACATCCCACCCTCTCAATTAAGTCCAATTGTTACGATATAGCTTAAAGGGATGATAAAAACCATTAATCAAATCTTAATTCATTAGATAAGTGAACATAAAATAATTAAATGCATTTGTACATTTATTTTTTTCTTCATATGTGACTAGAACTTTTCGATTTTCAAGAAAAATCAAATAAAATGTACAGAATAACTTACCCTTTTTCATCCATACTTTTTATTTCATTTTGAACAAACATACATTTTATCTATTTTATATATTTCTAAAGTTCTATGATGTATAGTAAGCGTTGATAAAAACGCAAACTTTTTATCAAATTCAATCTACAGATAATTTATCTATATCCCATAATGATAGAATATATATTAACTGACTTTCGGTCATTTTATTTGATCCTCAAAACATAAAATCTTCCCCGTTTCACATACGCGCGGTGGGGCCTTCTGGTCGCGATCTTAAGGTAATTGGATTTACAACCACCTGTGCAATCAGTGCATATCGCAACTAAAATTGTGAGTTCGAATCCCGCTCATGGTGAGGTCTACTCGATACAACATTAAGTTTGTCAATGAATGCGGGAGGTCTGTGATTTTGTCCGAATACTCCGGTTTCCTGCACCAATAAAACTGACCGCCCCGATATAGCTGAAATATAGATGAAAGTGGCGTTAAACACCATAACCCTAACCCATATATGCGACACATGTTACACACACATCAGAACAATGGCATGATCTTAGAGTCCCCCTTAGTTGGTTGATGCTATTAATTGAGCTTACTTTCATTTTCTTTACTTCCATTGTCTTGTGTTATTTTGTTATACGTTCTGATGATCGAATTATCCAATTGAATCAGTTTTGGTTTATAATTTTATAAAATTATTAAATGTATTAAGCGGGTGAATCATTTCTAAACAATCACGTCACTCCGGGTAAATGACCATAGCGCGACCTGTGGAATGCATTAAATGGGTGCATTGGTCTAAATATTTATTTAATACGATCAAGGAAATGTTTTCAGTTCAGTGTGAAATCTAGTGTCTGTTTATTAGAAATTGCTCGTCCAATTAATTAACTCTGTATATATTAACCTCAATGCCTGTATTGTTCTTATTTTTCCATGGTAGTCATCAAAATAAATTACAGACAGTAGATTTCATACTGAAACGAAAACATTTTGCTGATATATATATATATGCCGCAAGTCACAAAATGTGCTTTTGGGAAACTAGAAAACGCACTCCTTATGTATATGACTTTGAAAATGACCGGATATTTACCTGTTGCCTGAGTTTTCTTTTAGGGACATAGTAAAAAATTGTAGCGAATTCAAACAAAATATTCCGTTGCAGTTGGAATTCCTTTCTGCTTATACATTTTGGTACCTTTAGTTTAAAATTAAGACTATCAGACAACACCAATCTACAGATGTATATAGATAACTTGAAGCTTGTTGACAAACAACCCCTTTTGTCAAATACTCTACGCGTCGCTTGACAGAAAACAAAAAATGTCACGATTAAAAATGAAAGGGGTCAAATTTATTTTCATTATTATTTTTTTTTTTGTGTGTGCAATAATGGTAAATTAAAGTTGCGTTTTTTAGAACCTCGAGTATATATCATTTTAGGAGAATAGGGCTTCAGTTAGGTATATGAGAAATACAAATATAATGTAGACATGTATCGGAAATCAATATAGAGAGTTTCTGTTTGAAGAATATGTTAATTTAATAAACAAACCTTGCTTACCATTGTTCAATTAAAATGTCCACTAATATGAAATCAATAAAAAATTGACAAAAAAAAAAGACTCGTTGCTATAAAACGGTAGTATACAAATATACTTCAAGGCCTTGTGTATACGTGCCAAGTAACAATGTACTATAGGTATTTGTGCTTGATTACTTGGACGGTTCACTAAATTTCAATACCATTTTTTTTTGCTAGTACTAACACGACTTATTATTTTTTCGATGACAAAGGGGATAATTAGACGGTAATTAATATATAAACAAGAAGTTAAGTTAAGGCAGTAATCGGTAGAACGCTTTAATATTTAAATTGTTTACCTATTGAAATGATGATATATTTTTGCTTTAACAAAGAAATTAGATCTGGTTTAAAATATTGATTTGGGTGTATAACTGGTGAAATGGGAACGAGGTAGTCTTGTTTCTTGATAAATAAGTTCGTCATTCCCCCTCCCATCGCGAGGGTAAAACAAAATAGACAATGAATACAGCAATCTTTATTTAAGCACAATGTTATCCCAAAGTGGTTTCAAGAAGGCATAAACACAAGACAGAAGTCATATAATGTAAATTCTGTTTCCGTAGAAAAGAAAACAACAAATTCTCTACATGAACAATAGTTTTATGGAGAGATTGGGTCCAATTTTCTTAAGTGATCAAAACTTTTAAAATCAAATGCTGAACCGAATGGCGAAAACATCAAGATATGTGTACAAACAAGAAAACGGAAAAAACATTTTAAACCCCTTTTTGTTATCTATAGAGAGAACTTAGATAATTAAAATCAAAATAGAGGTAAGGGTGCGATTGATTGATTGATTGATTGATTGATTGATTGATTGATTGATTGATTGATTGATTGATTGATTGATTGATTGATTGATTGGTGTTTAACGCCAACTTTAGCAATATTTCAGGGTTAAAATGTTGACGTTTTTATAGTAGTTATCACCCTAATATGGTAAATTAGCCACAAGTAGGTTTTTGTTTTTGTTGTTGTAATTATTGACATTAGAATATACATGAAACTATGCGTTCCTTACACTCCTACACGATTGAAGAGTTGATTGACCCACCAAGGGATCTTCAATCATATTTATAAGATATATGGCTCAAACATAACCCTTATTCAGACAGATTGATAGTTGATAGAGAGAGAGAGCCGGTTACATTGTCGTTGACAAATTGACTTATAAGTTCAGAGAGCCAATTCGTGTATTACCCGTATCGAATTTGTCTAGTATTTTGACCCTGTTATTATTGGAGCAGGAACTGATTACCCTTCCGGAGCACATGAGTTCACTCCCGGTTTTTAGTTGGGTTCGTGTTACTCGATCTTTAGTTTTATATGTATATTTTGTAGATCGTTGTTTGTCGTTTTGATAATTTTCTTTTGGCCGTTGTGTTGTCCGGTCTTATATGGATTCTGATTAACCCTTTGGTATCTTCAAACTCTTCTTACGTCTCTGTGAATGTACAATAATGCTATAGTCCGTTTAGTCTGTACTCGACCATTGATGTTCTGTTCCATTGCTTTAGAAGCTTCAAAGCAGAAAAATTTCAAAAAGATCGTTCACATGGTATGGATCCTATTGGCATGGTTGGTGGAATGTGGAAGATTTCGCGAATGTTTGGGTAATAATCCGGCTAAAATGAAAGCAACGAATAGGGTGGATTTCCCGTTGAAAAGTTGCATTTTGGGGTAGGTCGGCACTGTACCAGTCAAAGACTCTCTCAATTTCTGCTGGTGTCATTGTTGCAATAGTCAGTTAATGGTTGTGTTTATCCATTATTAAAAAAAAAAATTACCGAAACAATTGCCTTGGGTTTTTCGTGTAATTTATGAAGGGTACGATCTAGATACATTTTGTACATAGACAAGAAAGGTTAATAAACGTTAAAAAAAATCCGATGAGGAAATCAAGGATGGATATAATTCCGAAAGATCGGCAAAACTGGGCACACAAGACACAGGACAAAGACAAACAAAAAAACTGAAAAGATCAGCAACACGGACCCCATAAAAAAAACCCGGTGGCGAATACAAGCACTCGTGAAGAGCATGTAAGTCCTGTTTTTTATAAGATGCCCGTTATGTTACTCATATACGTTAAAGGTAAAAAGACCCATTACCACTTGAGAAAAAAAGAGGAAACATCGGTGAACACAAATTCCGGAGTGGTATCGTCTCCTGCTCCACAATGAAACCCGTACCGAGCCAGTTTACATAAAACCATCGACATTCCGTCCGACAGAATTAATCAAATTGATAACCATACAAGGTACTCTGTCGGGACTCGAGAAAAGTTTGAAAATACCTATTATGGGTATTCAGAAGCCGTATCTCTAAGGACAAGACAATACAATGACCAAAAGAACTAACAATGATATACAAAACATTACACAGAAAACTTAAAGAGTCAGCAACCTGAGCCACAATAAAAATCCAGGGGTGAGCTAATAAAACAAAAACCCTCCATCTACGATATATATATAGGAAATACATGTAGCTGTATTTATATTTTTGTACATACCGGTAGAAACGTGGATACCTTACCTTACCTCTGGATCTTTACGACCATTATTGGTCAACCACACCTAGGCCTACTATGTGTGTAGAACAATTTCCCACCACCACGCATGCGTTCCAGGTCCACCAGTATTTACATTCTTAGCCGGATTATGTACATTACATTTTTTTTTTTTTTCACGATCTCATGCACAAGATCTATATTTACACTTGTCGCTGTTCTCTAATTATTGCCAGTAAAGAAAGTTCGTTACTGCTACTCAGGATCTAATCATATTATATAGTCCATCTCCATTATTTATCATCGTTTTTCCATTCCACTGTAGTTGTTTGGTTTAAAAACATCACTTGCATATTGACATTGTTAAAATATATAAGGGATTCACTTTGATTCTAAAATACTGATAACCTGTTTTTGTTTTATTTTAAAATATGTGTCCTATTTTCCTTTAAAATTAGCATTTAAACAATTTTAAAAGGTAAGAATATGTGTTTATCTCTGTCAGAAGTAATCGAATAAAAGAAAGTATATTAAGAGCTCATTACTGAGTATTTGAATACTAAAAATTAGAGATATAATAAGTAAAAATAATATATTTTAACACTGGTTATATTAAAATTACCTAAGCGTAATGTTCATATATTAAAAGGTAAAATTTAACTAGAAAGAGCTAAAAATCTAAAAACATGCGCACCGTTTGGTTGATTCTACTGTCCCTTATCACTGATATCCAAAGATACAATGTGCTTAACTCTGTTTAAAGGTACAGACAGGTACGTTGTGGATATTCCCACTGTCGACTGCTGTGGATAGACAATTAATTGTCGACGAAATATCGGAAAGTTGAATTATATTGGTAAATAAAAGCTCTACAGTGGTAATCGTGATAATAATTTAAATAATTAATTGAATCGATATAACCTTAACAGTTTGTTTTGACGGAATTCAAAATACAATATTTTTACAGATCCATTCCCAGTTTCTGTTTGATTTGAGGTGAACATTTAAATTATTTGGTTTATCAACAAAACTTTCATGCTTTGTGTAACTTTGCCAAGGGTTATTAGCGGTAACGTTGAACTCTGAACTCGTATTTCGACAGTTTAACGGTTGCCATCACGACGTGGTTAACCGTTACAGAATGTTTCGTGAGGCATACGAACAGGACGGGTATGTTCCGTTTGTCATAGTCACAATCCAGCCATTCTTTTCTGGTTCATGGTTTGTCATAGTCACAATCCAGCCATTCTTTTCTGGTTCATGGTTTGCCATAGTCACAATCCAGCCATTCTTTTCAGGTTCATGGTTTGCCATAGCCACAATCCAGCCATTCTTTTCTGGTTCATGGTTTGTCATAGTCACAATCCAGCCATTCTTTTCTGGTTCATGGTTTGTCATAGTCACAATCCAACCATTCTTTACTGGTTCATGGTATGTCATAGTCACAATCCAGCCATTATTTTCTTGTTCATGGTTTGTCATCGCAAATGACTTGTCTTCTAATTTTCATATGCCAGTCAAAGTGAGGATGGATATATATATATGTAGTGTAATAATATTTTTAATTAAGCAATAGGATCGACACAATTGCAACTTATACAATACACATAATATACTAGAGGCTCAGTGGACTGAACCTGTGTCGCTCACCTTTCCTTCTGCTTTGAGGAAACTTAATACAGAATCTTCCATACAGGTAGATGCTTCCTACCAAGTTTCGGTTCATATGGCTAGGCAGTTTTAAAGGAGAAGATTTTGTAGAAATCGACCAATCAGAAACAAGAATTGCATGTGGTGACCATGTTTGCCAACCGATCAGGACGAAATGAACAATCTTCATAGAGGACATTCCATAGATGTTTCCTACCAAGTTTCGGTGGTAGCCATGTTTGTTAGCCGATCATAACAAAATGTGCACTCTTTAGAGAGGACCTTCCATAGATGCTTTCTACCAAGTTTCAGTTCATTTGGCAGAGGGTTTTCAGAGGAGAAGATTAAAATGTGAAAACGGGTGACAGACGATGGACACCAAGTGATGGCAAAAGCTCATATTGCCTTTGGCAAGGTTTGCTAAAAAGAATATTAAAATGTGAATACCTACTTGTAATGTATAGAATAAACATGTTACACTATATCAGCATTAGTTAATTTCTAAGGGAGATAATGGCAAGAGTTATATTTCTTTTAACAGTTTAGGCAAGAGTTATCTTTCTTTTAACAGAGGAGACGATTTTTTAGAAATCAACCAACCAGAAACAAGAATTGCCCGTGGCGGCCATATTTGTTAACCGATCGGGACAAAATGAGCAATCTTTATAGAGAACATTTCATAGATGATTCCTACCAAGTTTCGATTCATTTGGCCAAGCGGTTTCAGAGGAGAAGATTTTAAAAAAATTGACCAATCAGAAACAAGAATTGCCTGTGGTGGCCATGTTTGTTAATGAATCGGGATGAAATTAGCAATCTTTATAGAGGACCTTCCAAGGATGCTCCCTCCCAAGTTTCGATTCATTTGGCCAAGCGGTTTCAGAGAAGATTTTTTAGAAATCGACCAATCAGAAACAAGAATGGCCTGTGGTGGCCATGTTTGTTAACCGATCGGGACGAAATCAGCAATCTTTATAGAGGACCTGTCATAAATGCTACCTACCGTGTTTCGGTTCATTTGGCCAAGTGGTTTCAGAGGAGAAGATTTTTAAAAATCGGCCAATCAGAAACAAGAATTGCCTATAGTGGCCATGTTTGTTGATGGATCGGGACAAAAGAGAGGACCTTCCATAGATGCTTCCTACCAAGTTTCACTTCATTTGGCTGAGGGATTTCAGAGGAGTAGATTAAAATGTGAAAAGTTAACGGACGAGACGATGGACGCCAAGTGATGGCAAAAGCTCACATTGCCAAATGACAGCAATACATATACAACATAGTATTAGGATCATGAATTAATGCAAACAGAAAAAACAGAAAACAACAATTTAGAAAGGATATACAGTCGTCTGTCTGTCAACTCGACTTTAGGATTGCATGATGAAAGTACTTGACAATTTTCACTACAAACTTTCACAAAAAAGGCACATTCCTGCATGTCTTACAATAATTCAAAGAGCAGTTGTAGTCGTATGGTAGTTGGAATTACAATTACCTGTGCAATCAGTGCCTATCACCACTAAAGTTGTGAGTTCGAATCCCGATTTGGATAGGTACTCGATACATTATGTGATCGGTGACTTGTGACAGGTTGGTGGTTTCTTCCACCAATAAACCTGACCACCACAATATACCTGAAATATTGTTGAAAGTGGTGTTAAACACCATAACCCTAATCATCTGTAACAATTAAGCAAGTCAACCATAAAACTTTGAGGTGATGACTTCAACTTTACCACTAGGAACTCTTGGTTCAGTAGCTTCCTTGTTAGCACCAAATATATGGAAAATTCAGTGGGAAAATTGAAATCATCTCTTTTTTGTCAGATGTCAGAATGCTTTGTGTCTCAAACAACCTGTGATGTCAATTTCTAAGTGTATGTTCAGGAATGGACCAAACTTAGTTGTATCTGTGGTACACTTAATTTCAACTAAAGTTAGAGAATACTGAAGGGGCAATCAACTAGAGGCTCTGGAGAGCCTGTCATCGCTCACCTGGTAATAATTGGCAGGGTAAATCCTTAGGAACGTGAAGTCTAACAAATAGTCATATTTTCTTGCAACTTAAGACACAATTTGCTTACTATTGAATGTGTGCTCCATAAATTCTGAAAACCTAAAGTAAAAATTAAAATCTCCCATGGTAAGTATATTAGACTGCTTAAGTTTTAATTCTGGAAGAAGGTTATCAACTAGCATATTTTTCAAGTCTTTCTGTTTGCAGATAGGAGCAGCATAGAACAAATCAAGTCAACTGGCTTGGTACTGTTCTAAGAAGAAACAACTCAGTACAAATTCCCATTGGGTCTTGTAGGCTTCTATGTTAAACTGTATTCGTCTATGGTGGCCATCTTGAATTTCCAATCAGAACCAAATTTACAATTTAGGTAGAGGACCATCCATAGATCATTCACACCAGTTATATCATGACACCAGAAAATAAACTCAATTGAAACAGTAGTTTCTGACCAGAAGATTTTGAAAGATTGACGAATCAGAAAACATTATCTACCCCAGTTTTTGTTTGCTCATACGGTCCAATGGTCCGCTGATGGTGGCCATCTTGGATGGAGGTCTGGGTCACTGGATATAATTTTGAAAGTTGACCATTTAAGTACCATTCATGCAATGTTTGCTTTAAATTGGCTAACTGGTTTCAGAGGGAAAAAAATTTAAACATTTTTCCCATAGAGTCCTATGTTAAAACTATGTTCGCTGATGGCGGCCATCTTGGATGGAGGTCGGGGTCACAGGACATAATTTTAAAAGTTTACCAGCCAAGGACCATTCATGCCATGTTTGATTTAAATTGGCTTACTGGTTTCAAAGGAAAAAATTGTTAAACATTTTTCCCATAGGGTCCTATGTTAAAACTATGTTTGCTGATGGAGGCCATCTTGGATGGAGGTCAGGGTCACATGACATTATTTTGAAAGTTGACCACCTAAGGACCATTCATGCCATGTTTGCTTTAAATTGACTTACTGGTTTCAGAGGAAAAAAATATGAAATATTTTTTCCATAGGGTCCTACGTTAAAACTATGTTCGCTGATTTGCGGATGACGCCGACGTTGACGATGGACGTAAAGTGATGACAAAAGCTGACATGACCCTTTGGGTCAGGTGAGCTAAAAATGGGCAATCCAGAGAAACGGGCAACATAGGACGAAGAAAAACAAAAACACAGCACAGTATGTGTTGTATACCACTATACGCAAACAAACACAAATAACGTAAATAAGACAGATGGAAAAAATGAAATCAATATCGTCACCAAACCCTGAATCAATCAGTCAAAGAACATCAACTACATAGAGGAATGTGTAATTTAAGGCCCAAGTTAACTTCTATGTCTGTTCTTGAGAACCCCCTGCATCAAGTCTGCTTCATACAAATAAAGCAACAAGTTGGGAAGAAGAGGAGCATTGTTGTACTCATAGGAATGTTGTCTGTCTGTTGAGGAATGGGTTAGTGTTATGGTGTTTAACACCACTCTCAACAATATTTCAATTATATTGGTGGAGGAAATCAGAGTACCTGCAGAAAACCACTGACCTGCCGCAAGTCACTGATAAAATTTATCATATAATGTTGTATCGAGTAAACCTCACTTAAGCGGGATTCGAACTCATAACGTTAGTGGTGATAGGCACTGATGGCATCTGTCTGCTGAAAAACACATCCACTAATCATATTTACATTCCCAAAAAAAGACGAAGATACAAAAAATAGCTTTATTTTGCTGTTATAATACACAAACAGAAACTTTATTGAATGTTGGATATTGTGAGTCTAACTGTTTAAACTGGTAAGCATACTGGTTTCTTTGACTTGTAAATCCCAGTTCATTGAATAATCTAGTCAGGTAATATATGGCATCTTTTACCCTGTGGTGAGCCTCTAATTGTTTAAAATTGTCTATAACTGTTGTCATCATGTTCACTGCACTCATTAAAGCTGAAAAAAAAAACGTTAAGAAAAGTATGTTAAACTACTGATAAATATAGCTTAGCCATCGTAAAAAACATCCATACCATTGATTGAGTTTTATTTTTAGAAGTTGGATTTACAACTACTTGTTCAGTCAGTGCCTATTATAACTAATATTTTGAATTCAAGCCCTATTCATGGCGAGGTGTACTCGATACAACATTATGTGATAAAGTTTGTCAAGTGACTTGTGACAGGTCTGTAGTTTTCTCCATGTATTCCGGATTCCTCCACCAATAAAATTACCACCACTATATAACTGAAATATTGTTGAAAGTGCTGTTAAATACCATACCCTATCCGTAACTCTTGAAAACTACTATATTATTTGTTGTAAACAAAAATACAATGTGGAGAAAAAAAAAAATAAAGTTTGTTAGTTAAAAATAAAAATATGGAGCTGTTGCTTGATGATTTTTGTATAGTACTATATCTTAAGTTTGACCTGATCGATATCAAAAACATGATCTACCGGGTTCAAGGCAACCACACTAACAGGTGTGGTTAAGAGGAATGAAGGACACTTATATAAAATATATACAGTCAAACCTGTATTATGAGGTCACATTCGGCAGAGAGAAAAGTGGCCTTATAAGACAGGTGACCTCCTAAAAGAGGTTCAATTCATATGAAATTTTCTATGACAGGACAAGAAAAATATGACCTTTTAATACAGGTGATTGCTTAATAGAGGTGACTGCATGGGCAGATTTGACTGTAAATATATTTTTTTTAAATTCACCTGGTTTCCTTTTTCTCTCTGGACTGTTTGTGGTAGCAGCAACATAACATCTGACATAACAGTACATGGTTCTAGCTTTGTCAAAGAGATTACCATGAGATATAATTGGTAATATCTGTTGTTTTAGCAATTCTAACGACTGATGTGGTAGTTGCATTAAGTACTGGAAAAAACCAAGATTAAGAATCTATAAGTACACAGACAGACAAGCATAAACAACAGGCACATAGGACACTCAGATTGATTAAGTTGAAACATAATGCATTATGTCTAAACTGTTGTTTAACTCGATTTATTTTAAGACATACTGGAATAAGTCGTACAGGGACTGCATGCATTTCCTGTCGAAAAATGACAACAGGACCGAACAAATTGATAAAGGATTAAAAAACTATTGGCGATGGGCGTGGTTGAAATACTTATAATGGCATAAAATATATGGCATAAAACACCATAATTCTAACCCTTTGTCTTACATATGAAGAGAAAAGAATCTACAGGTAATCTAAAATATTTGAACTCCTCCTGTCATTTTTCAGAGCTAGAACTTGAACTCGAAGTGATAATTTTTATTCACATTCAGTGGAGATAGTAAATTATCTGGTTTAGTTGGGTTACCGTGAGTAAGTGAGGGATTGTTATTTAATGCCAAGTGAGTAATTTTTCAGCTATATCATGATGAGAATTTCAAGTTACCGTGAATTCATTTATATTCGTTAAATGCTCATTTTTGTGGGTTTTTTTTGTATTATGTAATGATGAAATTGTTTGTTTTGTTTTTTTTCCCTCTGATAATATGCATTATTACATCAATTTTATATGACCATCTCCAGGTACTCCGGTTTCCTCCACCAATAAAACTAACTGCCATGATATAACTGAAATAAATAAATTTGTAGCAAATGCTTGAATTTGATTGGTTAGAATTTGTTTTATCCATAATGTCATAGATAAAAATTTTAACCGGAAGTCACATGTTGGGGTCTCAATTGGGAATTTATTTTTAATTTTAATTCTTTTTAAGCAATTATTATGCATCAAAATATTTTTAGGACAAGAAAAAAAATTAATTAGGAATTAATTTATAAGGATTGATCACAATTTTTTATTCGGTTCATTCAAAATAAACTCAAAAATGTGGTACACCCCCTTGCATAACCCACTTTGCAGGTTACACAGTGTGTACAACATTTTTGAGTTTATTTCTTCATGAACTGGAAAAAAAATTGAGATCAATCCTTAAATATTGTAGAGAGTGGTATAAAACACCATAATTCTAACCCTTTATGACCATCTCTTAGTTCTACTAGAATGATTTGATAATGTCTTATATATGAAGACAAAAGAATCTAAAATATTTGAATTCCTCCTGTCATTTTTCAGAGCTAGAACTTGATCCAGATACAATATTTAAGTTCATGGTCCTACTGTATAGATCTAAATTTCTTGAAAATGGGCCAGGAGTTATGTCCCTTTGTACCTGTTTCATGAATTTGACTATCTACGTGTACAGTAGCTCCCCTCTTATTATGCCCCTACCTCCAAAGACCACCCCTCTTATCAGACTAGTTTTCAGATTCTCTGAGATAATAAAATAATATGATAATAGGCAGGGATTTCAATAAGGGCCGGCACCCGGCGATATGTCGCCGCTTCAAACGAGTGAAATCGCCGGTTCGACTGTTAGAAACTAAAATATTTTTTCAAAGTAGACCGAGGGTGGATCCAGATTTTCTTAAAAGAGGGGGCAAATAGGGGGACCCAGACCCAAATCTTCTGTCGTTTTTTAAGTCCGATCTAGGTACGAAACGACCAGGTTACGAAACGTCCGCATCCGATTTTCTGCACAGATTTAACCATGTATTGACTTCCAGTATGTCATTTCCGGTGCATGAAAATTTAGTCATTAGTATATAGAAAAAAATNTGCATTTGTCAGGGGTTGTCTAAAACTAGGGGAATGAAACGAATTTATCCGAATTTATCATTGATCGGATTCAATTCCACGCTCAACTTATTATCATTTGATGTTCGATTAAACGTTTAAATGATAGAGATATTGCAATTGAAAAATCTAGAGTAAGACACATCGAAAAGATAATTATGTTATCGATGGATAACTCATGAGATACGCAAATGGAAAAGTTTGAAGCGCCATTTAACGCTTTTATTATTATTTTACATAGAAAACCTATATGACTAATTGGGATATCTAGACCCTTTCACAACTGCTAGTTGTTATTTTCCAGTGGACTGGATGAAGGGGAAACACACACTTTCCCACTGAATGACCTCAGGATCAATCAAACAAACATGTGGTTTTCATTGATAACAGATAGAAATTAAAGTCCAGAGTTATTTCCCTTTGAAACAAACCAAAATTAACAAAATCTAAATACAAATGTATGCCATTTACAATATTGTATTATCAAACAAAATAAAACCACTTAAGTTTAATCTGAAATAAAAACCTGTTTACTTAAACTGAAACAAAGACAATATTTAGCAACAACCCGTTCTATACATTACCTGTAGTAATAACACACATGTGTCAATAGACATCTATTACAATACAGAAAGTTTGAAAATCTTTACAATACTGGTATATAAACATTTGTGGAAAATACTGTTGCTGCCAGTCAATTGATCCCAGAAATGAACATTTTCAACTCCATTCTCCTCAGAAAATAAAAGATCTAGTCATCTTAAAATGGTCTTATTGCTTGCTAAAAAAATAAAAAAAATCATTTCTATGAAACCTTATTTTTCATGCAATTGTAAACTACCTTATAATGCCTCAGGATGCACCATTTTGAAATGTAAGTGAAAGCAAATTTCCGGGGGGTCAAGCCCCCACCCCCCCGTACCCCCCTTTTCATCATGTAGCCGCTTCAAATTTCAATTCAGCCTGTTTAATACAATCTTATTGAATACCCTGAATAGGTGTTACCTAACTTGGGACGAAGTCCAATATTTTTTTTTAAACAATATTAACTCGGATATATGGACCTATAATATTTTTTCAAAGTAGA
>MJUT01046205.1:419491-432179 GCA_002080005.1 Gigantidas platifrons | reverse complement strand
AATTTGAATTTTGGTGTTTAATGCCACTTTCAGCAATATATTGGCGACCAGTTTTAGTGGCGGAGGAAGCCGGAGTACCCGGAGAGAACCACCGACCCTGGGCAAGCAACTGGTAAACTTTATCATTGGCAGCAGCGAGTTGAGTGCACCCTTTAAAGTTTTTTGTAATTTACAAAGTCGGGCGCAAACCCACGCCGTATTGGTGATAGGCTTGTATGAGTTGTTAGGTAATTCAACGACCTAACTCACTGAGCCACCCGGGCCCCATGACATAATGAGCTGTGATACTAGTGACAATGTAAATGACAAGACATTCAAAACTAACGTTATTGTTTTTGTCATAATGTTTTTGACATCATACTGACATGTAAATTTCAATATCAGTCCGTCTATTGATTCTTACAATATCACTCAGTGAGATAAAAGAAAAAATATGTAAATTATATTATCACATATTTTATTGAAATAATGCCAAATTTGCATGTGTAATAAAAGCATAATTTGTGGCCTGTTATTTGCCCCCAGGGCAATAACATTTTACGAGGGCAATAACATGTTATCTGCCCTGGCAAAATATGTGAAAAATAGATTAATACATGGCCTTTTTCATATTGCCCTTGTCATAGGAGTGTAACGATATACCGAATGACGATACATCGCGGTATTTTATTGACCACACGGTACACGGTACAATGGGTGCCCCTTACGATATTGATGACACAATACGACTGGGTGCTTCTTTAGTACTAAAAACTGTTGAAAAAATCAATGCAATAAAATAACTTTTTTATTCCTAAATCAAGCTACATAAATATTGTGTTTTTTTTTTCAAATATAAGTTTTAATTTTCACGGAAGAATGTGGCAAATCCTTAAGAAAAAAATGGCGACGCACACCAAGGTATACAAAATGTCACTTGTCTAAAATATCGCAATACGTATCGCTACACTCCTACCTTGTCATCAGCCTTTGACTGATATTGTCCCTCCGGCCGATATCAAGGTCTCGGGCTGATAACAAGGGCAATATGAAAAAGGCCATGTATTAATCTATAAGTATAACTACTCTTGCATTTCTGAATATCAAAAATAATAGTAACTAAACAACGCAGTAATTCAAAATTCGTGTTAGCGTATGAGTTTATTAAGGTTGTTGTTTGGTTAGGAGTCATTTAGATTTTACCCTTTTGTTTGCACGAAGAAAATGTATAAAAAATGGACTTCACTTTTCACTTTCAGATGCTCAATGATATCTTGATTGTGATGTTGGTACTGAGATGTCACGCAGAGAAATATACGTTTTTATTTCACTGGGTGCAATACCTGATTTTATTTTAATTGGAAATCTTAGCATTTAACGGGTATCTATGTGACAATTATCGGCATCAGTTTTAATATACCCCTAAAGGATTCTGATATGGGTTGAAAATGAAATGAAACTAGGAAGAACTGTTTTAGATACCTAAAACTTATGTCTCCCCTTAATGAGGTCAAAGGTCAAGGCCCCACGAAGGTCATAACGGTACACAACACACCACCTTATGGTCATGCACCCACATACCAAATATAAATGACCTACCTGGAAAGAAAAAAAAGTTATGGTCCGGACAAGCTTTGCTGAGACATAAATTTATCTGAAATGTCGTAAAAACTACAAATTAAAGGACTATTACTTCTCTTGATGGTCTTCAATTTACAGACTAACCTTACAATAGCCTCTTCTTCATTAAGAGCTCTAATATTAGTAACATTTGTTTCAGCTTGTCCAAACTTCCTGTTTAGTATCGCCCTATCAAACAACAGTTGCTGTTCACAGATCATCCAGACGTGGGCATGTTGAGTGTGTTTAGGAAATCTTTGTTTAGCACTACTAATGATATCAAAGGCAGCACTATAATTACCCTGAAAATAATTTTTTTTTTTTATAAATTTTATCAAAAGATGCTTGGGTTATGTTAGTGAATGTATAAGTTCATCACAAAAGAGTGAGTGAGTGATTTTTCATTTATAACATGGCAAGAACAAGTTACATTCAATATGATAATAATGTCTGCTTTGTACTACACCAAAACGCTTAGTTGGATTTTCATTGTGCTAGCTCACTGAAAAATAGACTGCAGGTAGACATGTCACTCCATTTGGACACATTATCGTGATTCTGAGCCAACAAGTATTTGCTTTTTCTCCTTAATGCTGCATGCTTAGCAGAGAAAAAAAAACCCAAACCAATTTAATAGCATTGGTTTGAACTGACAGGGGCTCGAACCTTCAATCTACCGATGTGATAACATTGGATATCAAGACAGTTTGGAGGTAGTTCATGTTGTGGTAGGTTTAATTTTATAACCAAAAGTCTATAAGGAATATTTTAAACATGGAAGAATATGTCCATAGTACACGGATACCCCTGCTTCTAGCTTAATGTAAACAGGTATTGTTCAGCAAATCCAGGGGCATAAAAATTCATAATATCAATAACATGTTCAATTGGTGAACTGGACACACTTTTGCTATTTCATTCTAAATCTCCCTACATTGAAATAACTTAAGCTTGTGAATTCCAGTTTTCATGGATTGGTCATTTGACATATTTGTAGGTTCTTAAATTCATGGATTTAACAAAAATAACATCAATATATAAAGAAACTATGTAATCTATAAGTGCTGTTTGCATAAATAGAAATAAATTTTTTGTATATAATTTTATCTTGTCACTGTTTATATCTGCACTGTTTTTAGAAACTTTTTGTCTGTTCGCGCTGCGCCCGACAAGTAATCATCACCATTGATGGATTGTCGTAAAATGTAGATGTAGATGTAAAGCATTAAATAATTGGCTGGATTTTTAAATTTGTGAATTGGTTAAGCCACAGAATCCGCAAAAAGTTATTCCCCACAAAAAAAGTAACTAACAGTATATATCTTCTATAAAGAGATAAAAACAAGCCTGATACCGTTTTTTTATTTATTTAACCTGCAGCGGCTAAAAAAGAAATAAACAGTATAAGCGTTTTTCAATATGAAATTTGAACTAGGATCTGGTAACATTTGATTTTGAGACTCATCGACAAGGAACCAGGATTTTTTTCTTTGCAGTTTGAAGCACACAATGGGAAGCATCCTAAATATATATACAAAAATGTATAAAGATATACATACATCATCAGCATGTTGCCTGGCAACATTACACAATGCAATACAGACAGACTCTCCATTGTGGAAGATTCCATTATCTGAGGTATTCAGGTTTAATACTAGCAGACTACACATTGATGAACTCTCCCTACAAAAAAAAAGAACTTTAGGACTACAATGTAGCCTAACATATGCATGGACACACATTTTCTGTTTGAATTGTGATAGAATTGTGATAGAATTGTTAAGTTTGGGGTACTTATGTTCACCCTCACTTTAGTGGGTTCTTGTTGCTCAATCTTTAATTTTCTGTGTAGTGATTTGTCCTTTTGTTCTATGTAGAAGAAGTAGGAATTATTTCAAAGTTTATTTACGGTTCGTGCTGCTCAATCTTTAGTTCTCTGTGTATTGATCTGTAAATCATTGTTTTCCTTTTTCTTTTGGCCATTGCATTGCCTGTTCTTCTTTGATTTACGGCTTCTGATTACTTCTTTAGTATCCTCAAACCATTCTTAGGTTAAATGTTTGAATTGAAATACAGCCTATGGCCTATCTAGAATAGTAAATTACTACTTTAGCTATAAAGATGGAAGAACTAGGAACTCATCAATCATGCACTCTGAGCAAAGTTTATCTTCTTCAGACATAGAAAATTTTCATTGATTCGGTTGTAAATGTGTACATTAATGTGGTTTTTTTTTCCTCTTCAATATTTGGTTTTCTGACTGTTTGAGATCTATCGCCACTGAAGAAGTTAAGTACAGAAATGTGTATAAAGAGATCTAATTTAATAGACTTAGTTGGTATTTTTGAAGGTACACCAAGATCAAGTTTTCCATCAGCTATTGGTACTATCCACGAGATTCACAAAAATTGGTATACCATGAAATCGTAATTTCACAGTATATACTATTTAGGCATATCAATTAGCCCTAGCTTTTTTGTTGGTAGATATTTTACTTGATGGTTTTGAGCCTACATCTTGAACTCATAATTCTTAAAATATTTTTAAATATGACTTAAAATTTGACATTACAATACAGCTAAAATATTGATAAAGACGGCATTAAATAAATATATCAATCAGCCCTTGATTCTAACATAGACAGATTGAAATTATATTTGATTTTTGGAGTTTTAACGCCACTTTCAGCAGTATTTCAGCTATATCATGGCGACCAGTTTTAGTGGTGGAGGAAGCCGGAGTACCCGGAGAGAACCACCGACCATGGGCAAGCAACTGGTAAACTTTATCACTTGCGGCTGCCAGTAGAGTTCACCCTTTTTTGTAATTTACAAAGCCGGGCACGAACCCACGCCGTATTGGTGATAGGCTTGAATGAGTTGTTAGATCCAACGACCTAACTCATTGAGCCATCCAGGCCCCGATTGAAATTATAGTACAGTGACATATATAAGAGAGTTAAATAATGAAAAAATACAATTCTACAATAAATCTTACCTTTTGCCATACATTTCCCACAAGGCTGCCTTTTGAGCGTAGCTGACACACATAAAATGAGACTGGGAATGCTGACAGTTTAATAAATCACTCTTCAACAGGAACTCAAAAACACTAAGGAAGTAGATTCATCTTATTACTGTATCATGTTCATTAAAGTTATACAAAAAAAATAGTATCGCTGTAGTCTGTATTTATAGAGTGAGTGATTGTTGTTTACCGCCAACTCAGCAATTTTTCAGCTACATCATGGCGAGAACAAGTTAACTTTAAATGAGATGATGATGAGATCCGTTTTGTACTATACAAACACTCTTAGTTAGATTTTTATAGAGCTAGCTCACTGAAACAACAATCCGAGGATAGATATGTCCCACTCGGACACATTATCCTGATTCAGAGCCAACTAGTCTTTGCTCTATCTCCTTAATGCTGCATGCTTAGCAGAGAAGCAACAAATACCAACTTTATAGTCTTTGGTTTTACCTGATCATGGCTTGAACCCACAATCTACCACACTCGAAGCGAGCATGCTAACCATTACACCACCGATGCTGTTCTATATTAATACAGTGGTTCCCTCCTTATAAGGCTATCCCTTCTGTAATGGAAAGGTGGCTTTATAAGAGGGAAAGTCTCTCTTAAAGGGTATGGGTCAGTAATAAGTGCATCTGAAATCCGGTCTGATAATAGGGGTGGCCTTTGGTGGGTGTGGTCTTTTAAGAGATGGATTACTGTATATAGTTGATCCTCATTATCTCAAACTTCAATCAATTGTTTCCATGGGTAACTCAAAGTAAAAAATGGTTTTTGGAATTGGTTTGTTTTCCATCCTTTGATCTTTCTGTAAGTATTACCATTTTGGTGTCATGCAGATAGCAAGTGAAAGGTTAAATCTGAAATGACCTTGAATTCGATCTTTTGACCTATCTCAAGAATAATTGCTAAGAAGACCAATGGCGAAGACCCTGGTGTTTTCTTATTTGTAATTTTTGTGTTTTGACTTATAATGGCCTTAGAGGTACACTTCCAGAGTCATCATATATTTTTGGCAAATACAAAATGAAGTTGAGACTTCACGTTCCAATCATTTTTCATGATTTGATTGTTCTCTATCTGTTAGATTTTCAAGCTAAGGTGATAAGGTTAAAGGTCAAAAGTCAAGGTCATTCAAGACCTTTTACCTTGAAACCATTTTTGTTGGCAACATGAACTGTTTGTAATTGAAAATTTAAAATAAAGAAAGTTGCTCCCAAACCAGATTATTGTAACAGGAACGCTCCCCTACCTAAGGTTATAGGAACCATAGTAGGTTCATAACCACCTCTGCTAACTGTGTTAGTGGAGATCTCCTTTAGCTCAGTTGGTAGAGCGATGGCTTACAGTGCGCGAGGTCCTGGGATTGAATCCCATCGGGGACTTCGCATTTTTCGGAGGTAAAACGTGCTCTACTGTTACATTAGATTAAATCTGAAGAAATTTACCTGGCTGGTTTAGCTGTATGAAAAGCATTATTTCTGGCTAAAGACTGTACACCTAATGATGTTATATTCTGAAAAATAAACAAATGACATATTTTTGTCTCAAGAAATTACAGAAATTTGAAAAGCTTAACACCATTTTAAATGGTAAATATGATGGTGGTCAATTTTATTTGTTGGAGAAACCAGAGTACCATGAGAAGCCATTGTTATTGAAAAATCTAACATGAACAGTTGCATTGAGTACATATCATAAAATTCACAAGCAATATAGAGAATGTATATCTAACTACCATATGATATGATCACAAGCAGGATGACCTCATCCTTTCCATAAGCACGATAAATGCATCAAACGAGAAAAAAAATGAATTCACAATATTAGGCGTACTCTTGAGTGAATATGAAATAACTTTTTTTTGTGGAAATTTAGAATAATTTAACAAGACATTGTTTTAGTGAGTGATTGTTGTTTTATGCCAAGTGAGCAATTTTTCAGCAATAATGGCGAGAATAATTTACTTTTGGTGAGATGATTATAATGTCTATTTTTGTTACTAGTCCAATAAGCCAAGTTGTATTTTTATCATGCTAGGTCACTGAAAAACAGTCTGTGCGCAGACATGTTACTCCACTCGTAGCCAACCAGTCTTAGTTCTTACTCGTCATTGCTGCATCTTTATCAGAAGAACAGCAAATGCCAGTTTTATAATCTTTGGTTTGAACAGACAAGGGAATGAATCTACAATCTACTGCATGCTAATCATTACAGTGTGTAATAAGGTTGGGTTGTTCATTAAGAATATAACGTTGGAAGGCAACATCTTGTGATTGTAATGTTAAATTTTCACATGAAAAAGGTATTGATATTAAAGTCTTACTGCAAAACATAATAAATATAACCATATATTGGTTAAATGAGTAAAAATACTAGAATTACTCACAGGTAAATTTAACTCTTCACTTTTCCACACAGATCTGGCCATGAGGTTTGCTGTAAAAGATGTACCAGGTTCTTCTAATCTGTGTAACCAGCTCTAAAATCATAAAATTACACATTACAATAAAACACAATATAGTCATCATGTAATCCACATTATCCCTGACCCACAGTCAATCTTTGTTATGCTGAGTTTTTAGGTTTGGTTTTTGGTGTTTAACGCCACTTTCAACAATATTTCAGTTACATTTGGATATCCTGGAAGTCAATTTTATTGGTGGAAGAAATCGCAGTATCCGGAGAAACCCACCGACCTGTCGCAAGTCACTGACAAACCTTCTCACATAATGTTATATCGGGCACACCTCGCCATGAACGTAAATCCCACTATCATACGATCACGTCCACGATGGCTTCTTACGAAGTTCTTAATTCTACACCACTGTAACATGCTTTGATTAGTAATCATGTTTATATTGCTCTGGATAAATGTTTGCTATTTACGACCACTGATATAACAGTATAACAGTGGTAGAGGGCATCCTTGAAAACTATTAGAAAGATACTTATTTCTGCTCTTCTCATAGAATTTGGCAGTTGCTTTAGACTTTAAGACATTGCAGGATAAATGCAATATATGTATATGCTTTTCTACTTGTTTCTAAAGCTCATACAAACAAATTTGTTTGTATTGTATGTATATCATATGCAATTAAAAACATATTCAATATTTTTGAAATTTTATAACAGTTATCATTGTCAAATTCAACCTTTTTCTATTTCTTTCAGCTATAAGATCTAGTCCAGTGACTACAATGACTAATTTGAGACGATTAATTTAAAGACGAATTATTTAATTTTTTAACTTAACAATTAAGGTCAGGTAACTTGTATAAAAGATGGAGATGGAGATGGATAGGCCATGTTTTACGTATGGCCAACAACAGGATTGACGTGTCAACCTGAAGGAAAACTAAAGTTGGACGACCAAAAACAAACTGGGAGAAGGGTGGTAGAGACAGAGAGAGACAACCTAGGGATGAACAGCTGGGCAAAGACAAAGACAGTAGACAAAATCAGAGACAAATGGGTTATTGTGGTTAACACCACTTTCAACAATATTTCAGTTACAAATGTATATCGTGGCGGTCAGTTTTATTGGTGGAAGACACACACAAATGGAGGCAGCACCATCAGGAAAGGATAAGGTGAAGTGAGGTAACTTGTATAAATATTGCTGTAAAAAGTAGCAGCACATTCTCCCAAATATTAGTAAAACTGTCTGAAGAGTAACTAAACTCTCCTAGAGGGATATTTCTAGCAATGCCTGTGATTGGGCATGCAGTAGTTCTGAAGAAGAAGATAAAACTGTCTTGTCCAATCAAATGCCTGGGCAGCTATTTTGAACATGGAATCACTCCAAAAAGAAACAAAATTCTTCTGAACTCTTATTATAGAAACATTTCTGCCAAGTCTTGTGAATTCACATGCAACAGTTCTGGGAAAGAAGTCTGAAATGATTTGGCCAATACTTTCTTGTAAATGCAACAACACTTTTTCAGGACCTCTCGAGGACCATTTGTGAGTTTGGTGACTAGGAATGGAGTGATTCTGAAGAAGTGGGTGGAAAATGTTGATAGTTTAAGACATGTGGATGAATGGACAGATGGACGCCAAAAACATATATCGACAGGAGCCTCTGTCTCAGCCACAGGTGACCTAAATACAGCATTAATTACCTGATTGTTTGTTTACTTACCAAAGCATGTTGTAAACATTCGTGGTCGTTTGTTTCTTGTGCCATTCTAATAGCTTCGTGTAAAGCAGCTAAAGACTCATCCCTATAAAAGATATTATAAACCTTGAACAAATGTTAACTGTCATGGCAGATAGCTTAACATGTAAAGATACAAAGAAACCTGTCTACACCAAGCACTTACTCGTTCTGAATGGAGAGGTGCATACTTGGATTTGACAGGTTAAATTTATATTGTTTGTTTGATTGATGGTGTTCACCACCACTTTCGACAATATTTCAGTTATATCGTGGCAGTCAGTTTTATTGGGGGAGGAAATCGGAGAAAACCACCGACCTGTCGCAAGTCACTGACAAACTTTATCACATAATGGTGTACACCTCACCCTGATCGAGATTCGAACTCACAACATCAGTGGTGATAGACACTGATTGCAAAGGTAGTTGTAAATCCAACTACCATACGATCACGGCTTTATATTGGGGCTAAATAATAGACCAATTTATGCAGGATTCTTGTTTATGCTCTATATTCACATCATTGTTCAAACAAACATAAATAATTAATGTGCTAAACTGCTTTGTTCTTTGTATAGTACACATAAAAGAGGACACAATTATATATACTTTTCTTTCACTTACAGTTCATTCTAATTAAACAAACGAAGTGTATTAGTTACTGAAAGGTGCAGTGACTATCTATATAAATTCACTCATTCAGGGTTTCGTTAACATAGGTTTCACTGTATATGTATACAATTTTTTTTTTTTTTTTTTTTTACAAAACTGTAGTAATAAATAAAGTCAAAATGCACTTATTCCATAAATTTTTGCCTTGTTCAGTCACCACCAGTTTATCACTTATGACATCAAGTAAGACAATGATTTTGCTTGTGGGTTTTCAATGTTTTCTGTCATTTTTGATAAACCTATACTGCTGCATAATTATTGAAGACCCTATTGTGACTGTAGAATGTAGAACAGCAATAAAAACAATTTCTTTACTCTTAATTTGTGGCTGAGCGTAAAGTTGGATAGTCTCTATTGTTCATTAATATCTATATCCTTTCTTGCTATCAATATACATACCTTATCTCTGAATATAAAATCTATTTGAGAGACTGTCATGGTCTTCATCGTATGATAGTTGGATTTACAACTACCTGTGCAATCAGTGTCTATCCCCATTAAAGTTGTTAGTTTGGGTCCCACTCATGTCGAGGTGTACTCAATACGACATTATTTGATAAGTTTGTCAGTGACTTGTGACAGGTCGGTGGTTTTCTCTGATGTCCTCCACCAATAAAATTGACCGCTAGGATATATTAATGAAATATTGTTGACAGTGGTGTAAAACACCATAACTCTAACCCTAAAATCTATTTATACTCAGCAAAGGACTGGTGAGATATGATTGACAACTCTTGTAACTTTACCTGTTCCTAAACAAATAAATTTTATATTCAGAGAAAAGGTATGTCTATTCTAAATATAAACATCTTATTTTTACCTATGTCCAAATCTGTAATGCAGTGAAGCTAGATTGAGGGCTGCATATCGTCTGCTGACATCTTCCTCTTTGTTCTTGTTACCATGACTACTGTCATTCCCAATGTTTGTATTGCGGTCAAAATAATGATACAGATTATGAAGTGCTGTACAGTACTCTTTTACACGTAAACTATTTAAATAGCTCAGGAAATGCTGAAATTAAACATTATTAT
Source organism: Gigantidas platifrons (assembly GCA_002080005.1). Lineage (NCBI taxonomy): Eukaryota > Metazoa > Mollusca > Bivalvia > Mytilida > Modiolidae > Gigantidas > Gigantidas platifrons. The sequence goes on along the minus strand of MJUT01046205.1, from coordinate 421,682 downwards.
GCATCATCAACGAAAACCTCAAGAGTGACTTATAGGGGAATAATAGCATTGAAATTGCTTTTTACTGCCACTTTTGACAATATTTAAATTAAACTGTGCAATTTAATTCATTGTTTGAAATAATCAGAGAACCGGAAGACATTTTGTTAATCACTGACAAACTTTACCACATAAAGTTGTCTAAAGTTCAACTCGCCATAGACTTGGGTCAAATCCACATTTAGCAGTGATTACATTGTGGGACAAACTAAACAAAATTTTGACCATTCTATTGCAATATAAAGAATTTTAACAGTAGTTGAATTTAGCCAAGTCACTAGACCATGAAAATGTGGTCAAGGTCAGGTGACATAGGCTTGACTGACATGTACCGTATTTTACGGACGATAGGTCGATATTTTTTTTCCTCAACACGCTGGCTTCGACCTATCGTCCACATCGACCTATACAAGGATGAAGTTGAAAAATCTGGAATCCCTAAAAAAAAATCTCGATAAAAATGACGATTTTGTTGACAGTATACCTTTATTTTGCTGTAGGTTTTTTTCCTGAATAAGAAGACTGAAATTATCGATGTTCTTGGTGTTATATAACACAATGACCAACATTCTACTCCCTGTNATGACTCGTTGATGTAACATGTCTTTGTACATCGTTTTTACCTCCGTATGTGATACCAAAATGCGAATTGCATATTGTGCAGTACACATACGATTCCCTTTTATCACTATTGGTGATGCAGTCAAATTCTATTTTCCACTTTTCTTGAAATTTGCAGGCATATTTAATTTTCTTAGAATAGCTGGTCCATCGGGACACGACGAGTGTCTTTTACGAGAAGACATTTCAAAAATGCTGAACCCCTGTCAAAAACTTTACTATTAAATGAACAAAGTGATTAGTTTTTAAGATTTAATTGCTGAAAATCAATACAAAATCACCCAAGCGTCGTAGATTAACAGGTGTAATCAGCTGATGTGTTGCTAATTATAAACACAGGGAAAGTGCCTAGGTAAAATCGATACCGGAAGTCGATAGATTGGACGTAATTTCAACTTTTTGACAAAGATTATGAATCCGGTAGATTTTCTACCAATTCCGGGACTTGCATTTTGAAGGGTCGAATCCGGGAGACTCCCGCAGAATCCGGGAGCTATCACATGTATGCCATAGACTTGGGTCAAATCCACACTTAGCAGTGATAGGCACTGATAACATTGTGGGACGAAACTAAAAAAAAGTTTGACCATTGTATTGCAATATAAAGAACTTTAACAGTAGTTGAATTTAGCCAAGTCAATAGACCATGAAAGTGTGGTCAAGGTCAGGTTGATTTTTACTCCAAACTTTTTCAATCAGAAGGGTGGGATGAAAATAGTGCTCACGAACTTACAAGGTACATTGTTAATAATTTGGACAATAACGAAAAAGAAACGCTTGACGAAGACATTAGCTTAGAAGAAATTAGTAAAGTTATTAAAATATTAAAACCAAATAAATCTCCAGGAGAAGATGGTATTATATCAGAATTTTATCAACTATATTGGCAAGATATAAAAAACGAATTCTTTGAAGTGGTTGAAAAAATATTCAAATTCGAATATACTTTAAGCGCATCACAGTACAGGGGGGTCTTGACTTTATTACATAAGGGAGGGGAACGGGAAGATATAAAAAACTGGAGACCATTGACCTTACTGAATTGTGACTATAAAATAATTTCGAAGCTTTTGGCCGAACAATTAAAAAATGTTTTAAATAAGCCAATTCATCCGGACCAAAAAGGGTTTGTAAAGGGTCGGAACATAAGTGAAGCAAACAGAATGATACAAGACATAATACAATACGTAGACGAAGAAAATGAAGAAGGTATAATAGTTTTCTTAGACCAAGAAAAAGCATTCGATAGAGTTGAATGGGGGTGGGTAGACTTCGTATTAAAAGCATTTAACTTTGGGGAAAAATTTAGAGGGTGGATTCAAATGTTAGTTAAAAATGCTACAACATCCATAAAAACAAATGGATTTGTTTCAAAATTTTTCTCCATATCTCGCTCATGTAGACAGGGGTGTCCCGTCGCACCACTAATTTACATATTGCAAGCCGAGCCCATGGCATGTGCAATTAGAGGAAATAATGATATAAAGGGGATTAAATTACCAGGCGAACCGGGTGGGAAGGAATTAGAAGC
>MJUT01046205.1:397616-418641 GCA_002080005.1 Gigantidas platifrons | reverse complement strand
ACTATAATGTTCTACACTTGAATTGGTCAATTAGGAACAAATAAAATAATCACCATGAGATAATCAACACAGGTGAACCTCTGTCGGCACTTATCCTGATCAGCTGATTGAAAATTTACTGGACCGAGACAATCACATAAATTGTGTACTAATAATTGAACACAGTTTAAAGGTGTGTCAATAAAACTGCACAAGGTGATACATTGTTTTGACAGCTTAATTATTTTATTGTATGAACATCCGTTTACCATCTATTGTGACACCCACAGATGGCCTGATTTGAATGTCGTCGATGTCTGGGTTTATAAACCGGACTTGTGTCATAAAAAAACACACAAACATAAGTTTAAAAACAAAATTTTATTTAATTTAACTTTCATAATTATTTCTTTTATGACACATAAGAATAGTATTCTTGAATTAATACTTGCATATACTTACCGAAGAACGTTATAGGACAAATGTTTACCGATGTAAAAAAAAAAAAAAACCCGTTCGATGTGACGATATTTACCCAAGTTGTCATCGGCATCCTCGACCTATGGAATGCTTCGACCTATCTTAGTATTCCCTAAAAAATTTAGCCGAAAAGCAGCAATTCGACCTATCGTCCCCATCGACCAATAGTCCGTAAAATACGGTACCCAACATGATCAATGTGGTGCACTTAAGTTGTATGGTAGTACATGTAGTGAAACTGATTTAACCACAAAAACTTTGACATTGACTGTTAACACTGTTGCAGGTGAAACAAAAATTTAATTAAACATATCTAAGATAAATCCTGCTTACAGTAAATGTTTACATTAAAAATATGTTATTGTCTGATTGAAGTAAGTATTTTATTTATATTTGTGTACAGTTTTAAATTATCAAGATTTGACAAAAAAACTTACTGCCTCAGCCATATCTGGGTTAGAACGTAACATATCTGTGATCTTTTCTTGTAACTTTCCAGGAGAAAGAGCCTCATTCTCATTATGTTGTAACAAAAAACCCTGAAACAGAAAACCAAGTGGATGATAAAGCTGATTCATGGTTTAACCCCACCACATTTTTGTGCCTGTCCCAATCCAGGACCTGGATTACCAATGCTATATATCATGGCCTTTTTTGTATTCAATGATTTGAGGTGAGAGGTGGTACATGTACTGTAATTCGCTTTGTTGATATTAGTGAAATAGTATCCCACCATTGTTTTTACTTTCTTTTCATAATTAACTTAATATGTTCTTGTCTGATTAACCTTTACATTAATGTTTATTCTGGAACCCTAATTTTCCAGAAAAATTGTCATATAAAAGTGCTGTAACAAGTTAAGCTTTCTACCATTATCGTATCTTATTACATTCCCCACCAAAACTCATTTCAAATCAACAAGGGAACCACAGAGTATAGAAATATGACATATTTTTTTCTCATCTGTGGGGTTCACAAAGGCAAATTCAGGGGTTGAGCAGGACAAATAAAAGGCACAACTTAAGACATGATGTAAATGAGTGCCACATGAATGGAGAATACAACACACCATGCATAAAAGACAATTAGCAATAGCTTCTTAGGTGTGGTAGTTAAACACGACAGGTGACACTAATTGAGCAGAAACTGCTTACCATTCCGAAGCACCTGAGTTCACCCCGGTTGTTAGTGGGGTTCGTGTGGCTCAATCATTAGCTTTCTGTGTCGTGTTTTGTAGACCATTGTTTGTTCTTTTTACTTTTGGCCATTGTGTTGTCTGTCCTTAGATTTAAGGATTCTGATTACCTCTTTGGCATCTTCAAACTTTTGTTTAGACAAAATTCATTCTAATCAATAAACATTTAATAAAATTTTCTCTCCTAAATCAAATATTTACATTTTATCTCAGATTTTTCCAAATTCTACGGCATAACTATAGTATGCACCCACGCATATTTTAAGCTGAACAGTTCTGATAATGCAGCTGTCATAGTTTATGTACACTATAACACTGTCTGTAAGATACATTTATCCAGCCCCAAAATCTATACCTAAATCACACTAATTGTTCAACAAAAATTTACTGTGCCCAGAAGACACTATGCCCAAAAAATAATAACTACACATCAGGACCAATCATCAGACCAAAAAACAACGACCAGATAGAAGTTGCATACACATGATGAAAAAGTTAATGTTCCATAATTCCAATTAAATTATCGAATCAAAATGGTATGGAAGGACAATATGATCAATGACCAATAATCCTGCCAAATATGAAAGCTATCGGTCCAACAACCTCTGAGTTTCATTCACAAAGTGAAGTGGGACAAACGAAGCCACAGACAAACTATCATATGCAGGGCATAAAAATAATTACATTTGTATGAGACAAATCGCACATGACTTTGTTCCTTGACAGCCATGTCTCATAATATCTCATATTTCATGTTACTGCTATAATTAACAGAGAAGATGAACAAACTTTAATTTTCAGCTTCTTGTTAAAGCAGAATATGATACGGTACAGCAGTTTTTGAAGGAGAAGAATGAAAAGTGAAAAGTTCACAGACAACAAACAAAGACTGACATCAATATGTTAAATAGCCCTTTTAGACAGATGAGATACAATCAAACAAATTTTATTTTTTTACCTGTCTTGCAATGAAGTATTCTGCTTGTTTATGTGAAAAGAAACCACTGTCCATGTCTTCTGATTTCCTGAAAAATATACAAAGATATTTCAAGAATACAAAAACTTTAGACTTATCTGAGTGTGCGACAGTTACCAGTAAATACAAGATTGACTGTATGTATTTTATCTGTGTGTGACAGTTACCAGTAAATACAAGATTGACTGTATGTATTTTATCTGTGTGTGACAGTTACCAGTAAATACAAGATTGACTGTATGTATTTTATCTTTTGGGGTTACTTCAATTTTCTTTTTTTAATTCCACAAAAGGGTACTGGGGTGGCGGAGTTGATAATTAATATCAAATTATTTCGATCTTTTTTGTTTCAGAAATATTAAGAAGATTTGTAAACCGTATATCTCGCATGGAAAATCATTTTAAGCAGGACTAAATATGGTATCTACCCTTCACCATGGTGGCTCCGGTCAAAAGACTTGCCAAGTCCACTCCGCATAAATCTTCCTGACTGACTTGTTATGGAATCAAGCAATGATCCTCCAAACTGATCGCTCTCGTCCATACCACCACCTCCATGACTTTGTCCTACTTCGTAGTAGTCCTTGTACCTTGTGAAAAGTTTCGTTACTTGGGAAAAGGACAATTTTTCAAAGGCTACAATCATCCTTCTAAGAAATAGACCTATAAAAGAATACAACATTGGTAATTCCATGTAATAACATTTTTTTGTATATGATTAGTTGGTTGATTGGTGTCTAATGCCAACTTTAGCAGTATTTCAGCTATATCGTGGCATGAACAAATTTTATATATCAGACACCTTTCTGTATTATATGAGAGAGCAAAACAAATTTTGTATATGAAAGCAAACCAATTTTTTATTGTGTACATGAGAGCAAAAAAAATCTACATAAGTGATGAAGGTAAAATAACATATCTTTTCACTGCTGTGTCTGTTGTTTCACTTATTTTCGTTTGTATCAATTATCGTGGATTGGCGGAGAATGAGATGTTTGTTGACTATTTATTTCATCATTTTGACACTTGCTAATAACGTCTCTTGGTTTGACGGTATCAATGAAAATTATGGAAATTGGTATTCAACAAATAAAAACTAGAACTGTCCGCATAGCGGGACTAATACCCCCTGCTTCACTCTGACTGTGTCCAAGATTATTGAAAACTAAGTCTACACGGAAAATATATTATTTGTCAAATTATAATGTTTAACACATTCAACAAAAATAAAAACGTTGTAGCATAAAAACTGTAAGAGGAGTTGCACGGACAAACCATGTACCCTTTCAGCCAAATTCACAAATAAAAAAAAATAACTAAGTTCAACAATCTATATTTTTTGGTAAAATTCATGAAAATCAAAATCCTTACAACATGAACATCTTTGATATGAGTACAAATGTTCTGCAATGTAAAAAACTTCCTAACTTACAAACTGTAGGAGGAGTTGCGCAGACAAACCATGTACCCTTTTTGCCATATTCACACAAAAATGGCTAAGCTCAACAATCTATATTTTTAGTAAAAATGCACAAAAATCAAAATCCTTACCACATGCACATCTTTGATATATGTACAAATGATCTGCAAAATAAAAACTTCCTAGCGTAAAAACTTTAAGAGGAGTTGCACGGACAAACCATGTACACTTTTTGCCAAATTCACCAAAAAATTACTAAGTTCAACAATCTATATTTTTGGTAAAAATGCACAAAAATCAAAATCCTTACCACATGCACATCTTTGATATATGTACAAATGATCTGCAAAATAAAAACTTCCTAGCAGAAAAACTGTAGGAGGAGTTGTACGGACAAACCATGTACCCTCTATGCGGACAGACAGATGGACAGACGGACGGACAGACAGGGTGAAACCTATATACCCCCCCAAACTTTGTTTGCGGGGGGTATAATGAATTCATAGTATAATCTATTTGATTTGCACACTTTTGATAATGAGAATCTGTCACATATTCAGGATCGATGATCACCAATGCCAACATTAACCAGAAGTTAAACATCTTTATTTTTTCAGCACTAGGAATCAGAATCTAACACAAGGCTTATGAAATCAATGGATCAGATGCCGTTGTTAGATTGATTAGTCGAGGTTTCCGATGGTCAGTGCACCACTAGAAATAAGGCTTGGAAATAATGCTCCGAAAAATAATGTAACATATTGTAAATATAGAAAATAAAATTGATTTGTATGAGGCTTTGGAATGTGTAGAAATGCGAGGCTTGTCAAGCATTTCCAACCAGTTCTGTGCTTAATAGAAATAAATTATATCTTCAGAGACAAGGCTCGCATCATCTGTTTATCTTGCACTTAGTTGCAACATTAAATCCATCAAGAATGAAGACTATGATTCAATAATAAACAAGCAAGATCAGTAACCTACAAAACATCAATAGACTAGAGGGTTAGGGTTATGGTGTTTAACGCCACTTTCAACAATATTTCAGTTATACTGTGGCAGTCAATTTTATTGGTTGAGGAAACCAGAGTACCCGCAGAAAACAACCGACCTGCTGTAATTCACTAACAAACTTTTATCACGTAATGTTGTATCGAGTACACCTTGCCTGAGCAGCAAATGACTTGACATTAAACGTGAAATTCCCAGGTTTGATATTGCCACATCATTGCAAAAAGTGATATAGTCAGTGACTGTATAAAACAAAAATTTATACAGTCAATGCTCAAATTGCACAGCTACAGGATAAAACACAGTAATATTGTTTTGTTAAGTCTTACCAAGGACACTACTAGCACTGATGACACCATTGGACGGATCACTCAGTTGTTTTGTTACTTCTTGGAAGAAGTCCATTAGAAGTAGTACACCTTCCTGATCAAATCCTTTCAATCTGGAATATACATGACATACAAATACAGTGGATCTCACTTAGTATAGAATTACCGTAATTATTTGTGCATAGTACACATTTATGTATCATACGCAGTAATTATTTTAATTTTAAAATAACAGATAGAAATAGCAATTCAGATAAAAAGGATTAAAAGTCTGCTATGGTACAGAGGTTGTCTTGCATTATAAGATATTAGATTCTGACAATGGAGGCTTTCAATAGATTGCTAACAGAAGGATGATGTCTTATATGTTTGTGGTATTTGTGGATTTTTAACACTAGAAATCAATTCCAAGATAAAAATAGTTACCAATATATGTATTTAAATAAACCAACAAAGAAATATAAGAACAACAACATATTCCCCATCCTTGAAGTGTTATATGAAATGTTGGAAATGAGTACATAAATAAATAAATAAATAAACATTACAGAAAACATAAGTGGAAATTAAGAATGGAAAATGCAGAGACACAGGCAACATTGGACACTAGACATAGAGCTTTTGTGTACTAGTTTGTAATTGTACTTGAAAAACAGCCAATCAGAACACTGTATCAAGTAAATACTTTGTTCTGATTGGGCAATTTTGGAGTACGAGTACAAAAATCGTTCACAAATATTTTATGACCGAAAGACCAATATCCAGTAGGATTTGATTTGATTTTGATTTTTGGTGTTTAACGCCACTTTCAACAATATTTCAGCTATATCATGGCGACCAGTTTTAGTGGTGGAGGAAGCTGGAGTACCTGGAGAGAATCACCGACCATGGGCAAGCAACTGGTAAACTTTATCACTTGCGGCTGCGAGTCGAGTGCACCCTTTTTTGTAATTTACAAAGCCGGGCGCGAACCCACGCCGTATCCAGTAGGAGTAGTATGATAGGTTTATACAAGCTGTCCAGTGAGTGAGTGACTGTTGTTTAAATTCAGCAATTATTCAGCAATGTCATGGTGAGAACAAAGTTACATTCAATGAAATGATTATCATGTCCCATTTGTACTAGACAAACACGGTTAGTTGGATCTTTATAGTGCTAGCTCACTGAAACAAGTCGGTGTTACTCCACTCAAAACACATTATCACGAGTCAACAAAGTTGTATGCCTAGCAGAATAGCATCAAATACAAATTTTATAGTCTTTGGTTTGAAGCTCGAAATCACTACCTACCTTACTAGAGGCAAGCGTGCTAACCATTACACTACAGATGTGATTATATGACCGTAAAGTCAGTATCCAGTATGAGTATTGTGATAGGACATATGACAGTGTATATCCATGTTTCTACAAAGTGTTCACAATTCTATATTTATACCTTTCAGTAAATATATCATAATGTTTCTGTTTAAGGATTGGCTGTACTTGATCAGTGAAGTCTTTTAATGTCATGTCTGGACTCTGAAATTAGTAAAATAATGGCTATAATTTTGTAGATATTGAAATTTTTTTGTGTTATTGAATCCAGTATCATGTTTAATTCTAAAATACTGTAAGGATTCTGTACAGAACGTTTTACATAGATATTTTATGTATAAAGCATTACAAAACTCAATACAAAAGAGAGATCACTATTAACAAATTTATGGGTCATTCATGAAACTATATACAGTCAAACCTGTATTAAGAGGTCACCCTTGGGACAAAGCAAAAGTGACCTTATAAGACAGGTGACCTCTTAAAAGTGGTTCAATTCGTTATATGAAAATTTCTATTACAGGACAAGAAAAAGGTGACCTTTTAATACAGGTGACTGCTTAATAGAGGTGACCACATGGGCAGGTTTGACTGTATGTGTAGCCTGATCCCGACATAGAACTAAGTTTACAGTTGCCGTCACTTTGAGATATTGTCAATACCAAGATATTTCTACATAATTTACAATAAAACTATAAAATTATTTTTATTTAGTTTTTATAAATTGTTTCCCAAAAAATATAAGTTATTTTCACCGGAAAAACTAGGAATATATACTAAACAATTTATAATAGCTGCAGTATAAATTTCACATTAGGATTTTTTAATGCAATTCCATATATCATTTCTGTCAAGCTTTTTTTTTTTACCAATTTTCTAAGTACCATCTAGGAGATAATGCAGTTGTGAATGTTCACAATAAAGGGTGCCAAGTGATAGCAAAAGGTCACATGCCTTTATTTAGGGGAGCCAAAAATTTCACATTTGACTGAACTTCACATGTGCCTAGTTAATTAGATATAGTATGGAAAGGTCAATCATTCCCAGTCTGTGGCAAAAACAACTTACCCTAAGCCCCAGTCTAGTAAAAATTGGTTAAGGTTAATGATAAATTGCACATAATATGCTAGTTGGTAATCAAATAAAAAAAAATCTTCTAAAATGCACCTTCGTGCTAGTTTGTCAATATGTTTTTGGCAGACTGAATTCCACCATTATCAACAAAACAAGCATTAGCCTCTTACCTAAATACATCGAACAGAAAAAAAGGGAGGTAAGGAGTTATGGTGTTTAATGCAACTTTCAACAATATTTCAGTTATTTTAATATATCGTGACATCAGTTTTATTGTTGGAGGGAAACAAGAGTACCCGGAGAAAACCACTGACATATCGCAAGTCACCGACAAACTTTATCATATAATGTTGTATCGATTACACCTCGCCTGAGTGAGATTCAAACACACCATGTTAGTGGTGATAGGCACTGATTGCCTAGGTAGTTGTAAATCCAACTACCATTAGATCACGATCACGACGGCCCCTCGACCATGACACATGTTAATACAATTTACCTGAATTAGTTTGAGAATAGATGTCATAAAATCACGTTTTTCTCTTTCTTTAAATTTGTCCTCGCCACCGCTGTCCTGTGAGCCAAACCCAACAAATACAGTCGGCTTTTGTCGCCTTCTCATTTCAGTGTATTCATGTACCAGAACCATTAAGGAAATCTTGTGTGGCGTCACCTGTTCTTTCAGCGGCTTTTTACCAAAAGGACCAAACGTAAATAGGTCCTTTTGGTGGTTACCTGCCATATTTTTCATTGGTCCAATAATCTGTGATCATTCAAGACCTGCAAAATATAAAAAAGAAAGTTAGAATTTAAATATCAACAACATATTTGTGATCATTCAAGCCCTGCAAAATTTAAACTAAAATGTAAGTTTTGAATTTGAAAAAATATATTTAAAAAAAATCAAAAACGATCTTATCCCATAAATATGATGTGCACCTATCTGTGCACTAAAGTTGCGAGTCCAATTCCTGCCAACTATGTCATTGATTTGCAGAAGGTCTGCAATTTACTCAGTATTCCATTACTTCAAAATGTGGAATCTATTGCAAAATTTAAAACTGAACTAAGAAAACAGAAAGATATTAGCCAAGTTCCTAAACATTACGAAATTGGACCTCAAAGACTTAATATTGCGTTAACACAGCTTCGAAGTTTTGCTTCTTTTAATCAATTATGATTTATTCCTAGTATATTCTCAGATCTGTCTTGCCGTGGGGCCAATTGTGAAGACTCATATCACTTCTTCTTTGATTGTTCCTAAAATGTTATGCAAATATGAGATATACATTTGTATATTGTTACACAATCTCAGCTGGCTACCTAATGACTGCTATAGACCTCAAACTTTTAACCAGTGGTAATCCTATTCTTTCAAATGAACAGAACGAAATTATTTTTAAGCACATGTTTGAATATATAAAGAGGTCTCAAAGGTTTCTTGTTTAAGTGGTTCAACAAATGAACAACCACACACACCATCCCTTCTCTTAATTCCTTTCTTTGTTCTGTTCTTATTCAATTTACACGTATGTAAGAAATATTCATAAGCATGCATGCTCTATCAAATAATGTTGTAACGTATTGTATATAGGAGAAGACTTCAGAAGTTTATTTAACTTGTGTCTTATCCTTTTTGCACATTTGAGCAAATAAAATAAGTTTAAACTAAAACGACTTCAGTAATAAAACTGATTACCACAACATACATGGCATAACTGAAATATTGTTGAAAGTGATATTAATCACCCATAAACCAGCAAAGTAATTTGACAATCGAAGAAGAAAATGGACAGAAGACACAAAGTACGAGCGTTTGCTGTCTAATGCCAAGTGAGCAATTTTTCACCTATATTTGTATATCATGGCGAAAACAAATGACATTTTAATGAGATGATGTCTGCTTTGTACTAGAACAACACGCTTAGTTGGATTTTTATAGTACTAGCTCACTGAAACAACAGTCCATGGTTAGTAGACATATGCATTACCACATCCTCTGTTTCCTTTGGCAATATAAACATTTGCCCATAGACCCAATGTCCAGCAAGCAACTATCACCAATACGCCTTGAGTTAGTGCCCAGCTTTGTAAATTACAAAAAAGGGTGCACTCGACTCGCAGCCGCAAGTGACAAAGTTTGCCAGTTGCTTGCCCATGGTCGGTGGTTCTCTCTGGAGACTCCGGCTTCCTCCATCACTAAAACTGGTCGCCATGATATAGCTGAAGGTGGCATGGAAACACCGAAAAATAAATCAATCAATCAATCCAGGGAGCATTATTTCAGCTATATTCAGGACCTTTTTGCCCTCACAATTTTTTTTATTGTTTATAAACTTGTTCTCATCATGAAAATAACTGAAATATTTAACAATATCAACCAATCAAGTCAAATTACAAAAATGTATGTTATCATTTGCATAAAAGCCAAGGTAACTTTTTAGGGTGTAAAATGGGCTGTAGAACAAATTATAGTATACACCTTTGCTATAAAGTATAATTTTTTAATTTTTCTATATTTAATTTTTGGGTGTATCGAGGCTTACAGCACAATATGGATACAGTTTGTTTGTACATCTTTACCACAAAGTGGTCGTTTTTTTTGTTTGAAATTTTTTTAAATTTCTTATCCAATCAGAAACTATTAGGTCCCATCCACAAGTCATTTTGGATACATGCAAGTAATTTTTTATGACCATTTCTTTCCTACATAATTTCATGTCAAATATCCAAGACGTGGTTTGAGAGGTTATTTTTAATTTCAGTCAATCTGAAAATGCTATGCCCCATAGCATTGAATATTTGATAGGATGAAATTAGACCAATTCTTATCTTTGGAATCCTTCACCGAGATCATTTCTGAATATTTTTGGTTCAAATGACCTAGTGATCTTATGCAAATTGAACAGATATCAGGCACATAACTACTAACTGGTAACATTGTGTGCTATTGGCCAGGTCAGTTAAATATTATAAAATGTTAGAGAATACCGATGGAGCAATCAAAAAAGGAAAATCCAGAGACAAGACAAGGAAAAACAAAACAAAAACACAACACACTAATGCTATGCACAAAAAAACTCACAAATAATGTTAATAGGACTGCAAACAACTGTAGATAAAGACGTTTTTATGTACTGTCTAGACTATAGACAAGTTTCAGTGGAGATGACACAAGAGCAAAATCAGTTGCTGATTGGGAATGATAAAAACTTAAAAAGATCACTGGACAATCAGACTTCCTTGTTATTACGAGATATCAATAAATTTAAAGGGATATTAAAGCTCATCTTAACATATTTTTTCAACTCGTGACGAAGGTTGTTTCTTTTCAATTTAATTGTAAAAACAATCCAAAAATACTTTGCATGCCCAAATAATCCCTAATATTGTTAAAATATCACTTAAAAGGGTCGAAATGAATTTTTGTCCAGAAAGCAAAAATTCAATTCAAGGCAAAGATATGACAGAATTATCAACGAATTATGTCACTTTTACAAAGTTTCATTGATAAAAACCGGATTAATGTTTCATAAATATCATTTATTGAACCAATTGCAAGTTTTCATGAGATACAAAAAATTACCAAAATGAGCTTTAATATCCCTTTAAGTAAAATATGTACAGTAGTCTTACTCACAGGGGTGTCGCTTCTGGTAATTTGAGGTACAGGGGTGTAGCTGGGAATTGGAAAACACCCCCCATTCATATATTGACACATTAAAAAAATCCTACCCATTCATATATTCCTTACCTAAAATGTCGACCCATTCATATATTTTATTTACATGAAACCGAGATTGCTAATTATTAATTGTTTGTACAGACATGGTCCAGAAAAGAGACATCCTGTAATATATTAATTTGACACTTGATTATTCAATTATCGGAGGATTAAATGCCAGATTCCTTGCAGGACATCACTTTTGTGCAGGACATCGACTGCAGATCGTAGTGATCAGACATAGGAATTTATCTGTGTATTAATGTATTAAAGATAAGACCCATTCACATATTATTTGCTTACCAATTACCACCCATTGACATATCCTAATGAAAATTTTCCACCCCAGTCATATATTTGACAGCTCAAAAAACCGACCCAATCCAGCGGCACGTCTGTATATACAAGTATATAGGAAGTGACCCCCTGTGGTCTTACTCTTATAAGGCCATCCCTTTAACCAGAGAGGTGGACTCTCTTGATGATAATTATGTTCCATTTTACTATCTTAGTGCATCTGAAACCTGGCCTGATAAACTAATAGGGGTGGCCTTTGGTGGGAGGGGCTAGATAAGAGGGGACACTATTCTACAAATAAAATTATTCCAATCTAATTAAAATTAGATCTTCGCACTTGCTCATTATTTTCTATCGGTTGTTTTAGTTGGCAGCGAATAAAACAACTGATAGAAAATAGTGAGCAAGTGTGAAGATCTAATTAGAATTAGATTGAAAATTATTCATATCTGATATTAAAATCTTTTTTTGAAAAACTACTTGATTTTACAAAATTTTGCCCAATTCAAGTTCATTAAGTAGATTAAAAAGACCCCATTTAAGATTACATGTACTGGTACATTTGTATATGTTGATAATGTCAAACTTTACCTGTAGATACAAGTACAATGTACTTACATATCAATTATATCTATCAATTCAGGCCAAAGATAAAATACTACTTGTTTGTTGTTTAACAGTCTTTACAATTTTATATTATTGTAGTATAAAAAATAAAAAAAAATTTTGCGGTTATTTTCTAATTCATTAATGCTTTTTTTTAGTGGGTCATGAAATAAATTCAATTTCTGTCCTATATGTAAATACCAATTGCAAGTTAGATTAACAAAACTGTGAGTTGTTTAACACAGTACAGTAAACCAACAATTATTTACATGTAATTAAGGTCTGATACAAATCATGTTCCTTCAGGTATTTTCTATATCAAAGAACATTTTCATCATTACAGGTACATTTAACTTGTAAAAAGAAGGTAAAGCAATACTTAGAATTTTATTATGATTTGTTGGTTGAATTGTAATTTTACATTCTGTAGATGAAATTCTACACTAATACAACTTTTCAATGCTGTCAATTTTAGAGACATAATAATTTTGGATGTTCAATAAATAACTGTTCTTTTCAATTGCTTGCAATCATTCCCCCCCCCTCTAAAAAAAAAAAAAGATTTGTGTCAGAGTAAAGAAAATCAATGTACACAGTGTCTCAGATCATGAATAGCATGTACATTGTATATTGGTCCCCAAATTTTATTTTCATGTTGATCTTGTTTATGCGAGGCCACTTTTTCATTCTTGTATACATTTTTGTAAATGTGGACTAAATACATGTAGTACTGTTAACGACATTCAATTCAGGAATACTATGTATAATGGTCCCCATTTTTTAAGTTGATTTCATACCAAAAACATCTAAAATCCTTGCTTAAACAAAGAGTGAATTTCCTCAATAATGCTCATAAATATGTATACACCATTTGTAAAGATATGAGAACATGCTCAACTTTGCATATATTAATCTTGCTTTAAAAAAAAAAAAATTCACCCTTCTAAATGAGTTACAGAACATACAAATGTATTCATTTTCTTTAGACAACATAAATTTTGCTTTAAACAAGCTCTGGCATTCCTCCAGCTTTTTCTAAAATGAGCAGTTTTGGACCGTTAGTACATTCACGGGTCAAAAGTCTGTCCACACTAAGATATTTCCTTATAAATTTCATATAAAACTACTTATTTTCATAACATTCTCTTGAAGTCATTACTTACCTGATTTGCTTGACATTTCACCTTTAAAAGCAGAATAAATATTTTCATATATTGTTTTCTAAATGTTTGTTTTAAGCATTTATGATTTAAAGACAAATGTAAATTTTGTGAAAGAAATTAAACTTCATGTTTAAATCATGTTTTAAGGAAATTCAGAAATAAAATTACTTAAAAATTATATGTAAAAGAAATTAAACAATATTTACTTCTGTTTTTAATGCTGAAAATGTCATGAAAGTCAAGTAAGAAATTACTTGACAAGAATTAAAAAACAAACAAAACAGTTTTACATAAAATATAAGGGGAAATATTTGATTGCAGACAGACGTTTGATCTATTACTGTACATTACATGGGAAAAAAATAAGCATGGTCCGAGCATGATCAGAAATTTTGCAGATTATACAATTACAAGATTGGAATCTTTCATGAGCGAGCGAGGGAGTTGTGTAATGCCATGTGACCAATTTTTCAGCAATATCATGGTGAGAACAAGTTACTTTTTGACGTGATGATGATGATATCCGCTTTGTACTAGAACAAGCTTTTTTTACCAACACGCTAAAGGGTTTCTGCAGTGCTACATGTAGCTCACTGACATCTCACTTCACTCGGACACATTATCCTGATTTCGAGCCAACCAGTTTTCTTCTTTCTCCTTAATTCTGCGTGTTTAGCAGAAAAGCAACAAATACCAAGTTTATAGACTTTGGTTTGACCTGACCAGGGCTTGAGGCCATGATGTACCACACTTGAGTCGTGTACACTAACCATTACACCACCGATGCAGTTCTATCAAAATGTTTGTCAGACTACATGTATGTCTTTGACTGTAGTGTTATAAGCCCATACCAGAGTTACCTATTTATCTTCTTGATTCATTTTTTTGTAACTTTTTCTAGTCATAAATCCTGCTGAAATATTGTCCAGTTGATGTCAGTTGGTTGGTGTAAAACAACAATTAATCAATTAATTCAATCCTGTGAGACATGTGTCGTCTGACCCTAATTTACAGGCATAAAACCAAAAAGTGAAAAAGAGTTGAAAACTTAATAATAGGAGGTGCACATTTGTATATCATTAGAAGAAACATGGGTATAAAGTGTGGATTACAATAGTGTAATGATGTCATATACATGTAACAATGCAAGTTGACAAGTAGTGATCCTTCTACACTGTATGTCAACTTTTATTTCATCCAGGAGAAACAAACAAAAAAATGCTCATTTAAATTTTTATAAAATTCAATTTGTGTGAACACATTCGTGGCTTAAATAAACAGAACTTGTCACCTTTTCCCCCAATTTGAAGAAACAATGTCTCTGTTGCTGGATATTCCAAGTTTTTGGCATCCAGCCTTTTTCTATCAAATTCATTTATTTTATAAGTTTTCAACACTTCCTATACATCTGTCTTTAAAATAAGTATGCCGATCTAGTTTGGGGTCATGACCTTTCTTGCTGAAGAACGAGGTCAATGCCACTGTATTTTTATCTACATTTTCATCTTCGTCATCATCGTCCCATTTAATCGGTGCCGCGTCCTTGTCTAAAATCAATGCAGCAGTAGACCAACTAAATCTAACAAATTGTGGGAAGCCAAACACGTAATCCATGTTGTTAGCCAGGAAACTTTTAGTATTAGGATCAGCAGGGTAACCAGAACCATAATGATTATCTTCTGTATTTATTCCCTCTTGAAATTTCCACTTCTTGACGGCTTTATCTCGGGTAACTTTTGCACAAATACTGGCAGCACTAACGATTGGGTATATAGCATCAGCTTTTTTGGCTACAGTAATGTCAATATTTGGAAAAATGTCTTTCAGTTTGTCCTGGTATTTAGTTGGATCACCGACAGTATCAACAAAAACTTCGGTAATGTTTGCTCCTCGTTCTATAGCAAGTTTAACCAATCCAATCGCACAGTCATGTGACAATGCATTTAAGTTATATTTTGTTCTTCTAAGCATGCTTGCAGAAATGAAAGTAGGGGAGAGAACTTCCACCATCCATCCCAACATATCTTTAGCCTCCAACATTTTGTCAAAGATTACTTCCCTTTGTTCTTCTGTCATTGTTTTCGAATCGGCAAATCCCATTTGTCCAAATTTTTCTTTCAATGAAATTGGACTGAAACAAATTCCGTACACCATGGGACCTAGGACAGGTCCTCTACCTGCTTCATCAATTCCTAGCCAGCATGGCTCTGAACGAACACGATCTGGTAATGGTGATTCTAGAATTAAATTCTTCATGTTATCTGCCACATCCATTTCCTCATAGATTCTTTCCTTCACCTCCATGACAAGTACTTTCTATTTAAGGTTGTTGTAGATCTGAAGAAGAGAAAATTGAATTTTAGTCCATAGCGCTTTTTTTTCACAAAGATTTTATTTCATAGCTCATTAATGTAGCAGATAGTGTGCATTCAAAGCCATCCTTACAAAAATACTGCCTGTGGGTAGGAAGATGGGCCTTTTTTCCCCAAAAATTTAAGGGGGGGGAATCTTTTCTGCCAAATCATTGCTAAATGTAGGAACAAGTTTGGTGGATAGACCAAATAACGTTTACATTTCGTTTTCATCTGTTATGGGTACTTTAAAATTTCTATTAAAAGGAAAAAGCTTACTTTTATGCAAAAAAAAAGAATAAATATATAATAAAATATTAACTTTGACAATTAAATACCATATTCTAAACAAAATAATTAATAATTCTTGTAAGAAGTATCCCATTTATTCAAATATGTACCGGGATATATTTTTTAAAGAATTAGATCAATGCATAATAATACAATGCAAGAATGTATTTAAATTTTAATTGAAAGTAATCAATAAAGATTATTTTTCCTGAAGTTCCTGTTTTAAGTTTTCAGTCAAACATTTGTTTTGTCAATTTTTGACTTGAGAGAAGGCTATGGACTTCTGTAATTCAATTTTATCTACTTCATCATATACAACATATACATTTGTATGTATTTTTACCTTTAATAATTTTCGCACTGAGTTCATATCTTTTTAAATCAAGCATGTAGTTAATACCAGAATCACAAGGGGAACTGAACTCACACTATTTATATCAATTGTTGACATGAAAAATGTGTCACAATACAGCTATACCATAACGTAATTGCATGGGTCCATTCTTAGATTCATTGCTAAAAGTCCTTGGTTATAAGTGTAAACACACGAAACCGGAGTAAAAAAGTATATTCTAAAGAAGATTATTCTAGAAACGCGTATTGCTAATTAAATTTGACATCTACATGTTTGTTTTTTTAGCATGATTAATTCACACATGTAACTGAGTAATTACAGATATTATGTCGAGTCAAATAATGAGGCCAAACTAAATTAAAGCTAGGAACAGGTTTTGGTCCTTCCGGTCAAACAGTGGAGACAAATTTATTCCTAAAGCTTCTTAATAAATAACAACATGAAATATAAATGTAAACATAAATATGCATTGGGTTACTTGCAATGGATTACAAAGTGAAAATAAAAAAAAACCAGAGTATATATCTAAACATGCTATGTATCCCTTTATTACTGAAAATGTAATGATTGCAGGGTAAAAATTACATATGCTAAATATTGTGTTTCTAATGTTTAAAATAAATTCTTTAGTCAAATGAAGTAAAGGAAACTTTATTTTTCTTATAGTCTACTATTGTAGTTTATGAGTATTTGCATTCATTCTCAGGGATCCTTGTTAGTTGTAGTATAAAATGTTGACAAGTCCAAACTAAAAAGCCACGAGTCCCACTAGTGCATTCTTTATTATGTCCCAAACACAAATATTTTAGTCCAAGACTCACTCAGACGAGTTGCTAGTATCTCTGAATTTCAGGCCTGGAGATAAGACTTTGAATTAGCATTGGTAAAATTTTGTTGTTAATGATGTTATCCTTCCTAAATTGGCACAATAGTATATGTCCCACGATCCATATTTTTGATTGATTGATTGGTGTTTAACGTCCAGCGAGCAATTTTTCAGCTATATTCAGGACGAGAACATTTAAAAATTTAAATGCCACGGGACTCGAATCAAGGAAAGGTGATGGGTAGGGACGGATAATTTAGCCAGTGCAACAGGTCTACTATGGACCACTCATCATGAGCATAATGCTCATAATGAGCTGTTACACTGGGTTCTTTAACGTGCGAAGAGGGTAGCAATCTCTCAACACAGGACCTCGGTTTTATTTACGTCTCATCCGAAGGATGGGTTGGTTGTCAATTTATACATCCCGCACAACTGACGGATGCCCCTTCAAGCAGAAGCTCTTGGTCTCATTTCTATACCCCTGGGTTGACTCCTTTTAGAGGACTAGTGCCTCTAGGGCGGAGAAACCTGGTGCCTATTCTACCCCCGGCACACCCTCTGGGATTGGGGGGGGGGGAGCATATTTTTTAGTTAGGGGGATGTAAAAAAAAATTAGGAGGGGGTCTGGGGGTATGAACCTATGGAGTAAAATCCTGTGCGACGGCACAGGCACAGGCCACAGCCAAGTGACAAAGGGCATTGCTCAAGAACAAAGCAGAATTCATCTCATTGAATTATAACTTGTTCATGCAATGATATAGCTGAAAAAATTTACTTGTCGTGTGGGTTCGGATTATTTTGTTGAGAACAAGAAAAAAATCTGAGGGGTCACGAGTACCAGACTAGTGTAATTCTTGGAAAAAGCGATCACGTGACATACTTTCAAAACAAGTCAAAATGGCGACATTCAATGAATCCGAAGCGGCTTCTGGGAATGATGAGCTGTATCTGACGTCATAGGTAGGTGATCATGATTCTATTTACATATTTAATAAATAATTTATGCAGCAAAATATATCTACTTTTGAATACTCCAGCGCCGGTAGTCACGACATTGAGGTGCAGGTGTAATTCACGCCGGTTCGAGGTGGGGTACAGGGATGAAAACTAAAATTATGAACCTAGTAGCCAGCTGGGCCCCTGAAATTTAAAATCCAGGGGCCCATGCGAAAATATTAAAAATAATAGAAAGTTACCCTGCCCAAATTTAGTAAATAGTTAAAAAGCTGTCTGAACTGATTTGTTCTGGGTTTTTTTTTTTTTATTCATAACAACCTTGAGACATCTATTCAATTTTACATTTTTATTTCTGTCTACCTTGACTACATTTTTTTTTGGTATTTTATTCTTGCATATACCCAGTGTTGTCAGTAAAATTTTGAATAGGTGGCAAAATTTTCAGAATAGGCGGCAGAAAAATCAGGCGGGTGTTTGGGGCCGTCTAGGACCCCTGACGCTTAAATGGTATAAATTCCTGCATTCTGAGCATTTCATGGGGCTAAAATTACTTTATTTCTAGTCCTATTTTTTACTGTATAATCAATTATTGTTGCTAATGTCCATTGAGATTTATTGAGCAAATATTTAGTAAAAAAGATTAAAAGGAACTGTACTTAACTAAAGTAGGTATATCATGGCAGGGGCTGGATAGTAAACTGTAGGAAATATTGAGATTTCTCTGATGATATAGCACAAGTTAATCACAAAAATACAAAAAAAAAGAAGAAAACGGGGAAACATTTTTCACAAAAAGGGGGGAGGGGCTCAAATGAGGGATCCTATCCCCGAGTACCTGTGATCAATTAAACATTTCACCATTTCACAATTTTTAGTTATAGCAATGTATCTTTAGTAACAGAAATTATGCACCAGAAAAGACTTACAATAATGTTTGATTTGAAACAACGTTTTTATCTTGTTTTAACTTGCATTTGGATTTATTTGTTTTTTACCCAAATTATTTTTTGGGTTTATTCCTTGTACAGACTGAAAATTACATTTCTTTTGTTAACACTTTCATGTATGTTGTGGTTAGTGCGTGTTTCAGTCTGATCGGACATTAACAGGTAGGGAGGTAAATTGTAGTCAGGGTAACGTTATTATTTTCTGTCAGAGTTAAAAAAAAAGATTTCCATCTTTTTCATTTCATTAGAAAACCACTTAAAAATTATTATTTCGTGGGAAAAAAATATCAGATAAAAGTTTAAAACTAGAATTTTATAAATTTGATAGTTAAAGTAATAAAAATATGATTTGGTACCACTACCGAGTGTCTGAAGTGAAGTGGTTTAGAGAAAATCGGACGCCATGGGGCCCCATGTTCAAGATGTTGATTTATGTGACCAACTCTACCCATTTTCAAAAATGAATCCGCGAGCTATCCCTGCACCAATAATTCATGTACGACTTAAAATTTGCAGAAACTCCTCAATTTTACGAATCCGGGTGATCGTTATTAAAAAAAAAGGTCGAAATCGTAACATAAAACATAAAATATAAAAGTTTACAAAACAGTGTTTTAATGGGACACGGTTCCGCTTTTTACAAAAAAAGATCACCACGGCAGTACTGATCAGAAGCTTGAATGAAAGATGGTATCTAAAGATCATATGCACTCTCTTCTTATCCTTTTGGATCTTTACAGAGGTGTTCTCTTCGCGATCTGCGTACTAAATAAAGTTGTGTATGCCGCGGTCCATAGCGGATGTTTCACTAAATGCGCGCACAATTTTATAAATAGCGACTAAATATATACTAAAGGGGATTTCCAAATTGGAGCTGAAATAGATTTAATCCGCCGTCAAATTCCATAATTAATTAATTATACGATGTAGTAATTTATATAATATTGGAATATGGATTTTTCTTGTCACATTTTTTTTTAATCATTGAAAAATAGCCGGCAAGAAAAGGACAATAACTGGCGAAAATCGCCGGCTGCCGGCTTTTAACGACATCACTGCATCATAGAAAAAATGCAACACCATGGATATCTAATTCAGAGGTTGTGTTAAAACAGAATCCTGCATTTTTCACATGAAGAAATATTAAAAGTATTTAAAGGGAAATACAATATTTTGTAGGTACTGCAACAAAAAAGAGAAAGGGGGAAAAGAATGATGCCCAGAAGGAAGTTCCAGTTCCAGCAAAGAAATCAAAAGAAGGTATGGTCTAACTTTTACATTGAAATACATTAATCGGACTCTCATCATGTTGAAAGTGGGACTCAACCTTAAAATTCCTTATGAGGAACTCTGAATTGGCATTTTCAGAAAATCTATGGAAAGTTTAGAGCGGCCATGTCCATCATTTCTGTTTAAAACAAACAATTTGTTCAAAATGGTGAATCACAGAAAGTGTTGGCTTGCCAAGGAAATCTTGTGCAAATGACTTGTAAAAAGGCATCAACATTTGCAAAAAAAACAGGGCCGTCATGGCAGAAAGGGCGGGCGCTGCTCCCTGTCAAACATCCTTACGTTCCTTTGGTATTCCACTGCCAATGATTAAAACTGAATTGGTCTTTTCTATTGTAAAATTGCAGAAAATATCACAGGTCCTGGTAGAAAGTGGCCTTTGGGAAATCACTGGTCTATACTAAATTTAAAAATTGACAAACTTATCTCAGTTTAAG
>MJUT01046205.1:359943-397186 GCA_002080005.1 Gigantidas platifrons | reverse complement strand
AATATAAAAGTTTACAAAACAGTGTTTTAATGGGACACGGTTCCGCTTTTTACAAAAAAAGATCACCACGGCAGTACTGATCAGAAGCTTGAATGAAAGATGGTATCTAAAGATCATATGCACTCTCTTCTTATCCTTTTGGATCTTTACAGAGGTGTTCTCTTCGCGATCTGCGTACTAAATAAAGTTGTGTATGCCGCGATCCATAGCGGATGTTTCACTAAATGTTAGGTGCGCGCGCACAATTTTATAAATAGCGACTAAATATATACTAAAGGGGATTTCCAAATTGGAGCTGAAATAGATTTAATCCGTCGTCAAATTCCATAATTAATTAATTATACGATGTAGTAATTTATATAATATTGGAATATGGATTTTTCTTGTCACATTTTTTTTTAATCATTGAAAAATAGCCGGCAAGAAAAGGACAATAACTGGCGAAAATCGCCGGCTGCCGGCTTTTAACGACATCACTGATACCAGTGATTTTTTTTATATGCCCCCCCCCTTTTCCTTTTCAAATAAATATTACTGTGCTGTGATCAAATACCACACACCACACAAATTGTAATAACTCATATTTGTGTAATCTTTAGTAGAACAATGTCTCTGTCAATTTGCTCAATGGTAAAACGAGTACAGTACAGTAGGGAATGAAAATATAGCACAAACCAAGGATTTATATAGTAGGACTATATAAATCCTTGCACAAACGTAATTAAATTGCCACTGTCAGTCAAAAACTAAAGAAAGTAAAGGCTCTAATTATCATTTGCCAGACCTCAATTCAGATTGCAACAATGGAGTAAAGCTACTGTAGTTCAAAGTCAATTTTTAATTGGATATGCATTAACGTTTGTAAATAAACAGTTTGATAGATCGTATTATTAACCCGGTGTTAAGTATAAAATACCAATGCAGATGGATAAATATCCGGAAGCGTCCCGTGCATTTCAACGAATTTTTAATTGCCAATCTTCGCATATATGAACATATTTGATATAAGAACTATGATTTTATGTCATAGAAATGAGAAAAAAATAAATTAAAAGTTCCTTTTGTTGAAAGTAGCTTCGGACAAAAAGTACGGTCAACATTTCCCATAGCACAATACAGCATTGCGTCCCCTTTCCAAAATGGCACCAAAATCTTGTTTGTTTACGAAAAACAAATAAAAATAGTTTTATTTTTCAGACGGAAGCATGTAAATTAAACTTTGACAAAACATTTGGAGTAGTAACAGTTTAATTACTTAAATTAGGCTAATACTCGGGATTAAAACCATTCACCACCTGGGCTAACACAATTCAATTTTCGGTCGCCCATGTGATTTTTTACTCGCCATGGGCGAGTGCTAATTTTCATCCCTGGGGTACCTGAAAAAAAATTCCCGAATAGAACTATGCATGGTTGATAAGGGATTCAGAGGCAGGCAATATCAGAAAACAACTCTGGCTTTGAATACCAAAAGGGATTACCCTTTGTAGCTCTGCCGAGACACAAGTTTGTCACAGGAGCTACATTATTGCAGCTAGTTCTCTCCGGCTTCAACCACTAAAACTGGTCGCCATCATATAGCTGAAATACTGCTGAAAGTGGCGTTAAACACCAAAATTCAAATTCAAATTTGTTCAACAACAATCACTCATTTCATTAGTCCGAGATTCCTCTGCCGTCCGACGACTATTACATCTGCTGTTGTCGTTGAACGTCAGAGCGCTCTCCATAATGAAAACAGCGGATTTTTCTCCCCATCTCAACTGTAGCACATTTCCACGTTTTGTGGCTATTAGATTTTATTTTCTATCCAAAACCCTAATATATATCGCTTCACCAATCATTTTTCTATTCATTCATAACCATCTTACCCTCAGAGAGTGGTGTTACACTCGATTACAGCACGTTTTTTCCTTACACCCGATGATTTGGTCATTTCACTGCCATTTTTGTTAACGTGATCTCGCGATACTAACTGAAAGATGACAGCAATGCATTGCATGATGGGAGATACTAAATACAGTGCACCAAATTAGCATACGTAAACAAACATACAAGACGATATAAAGCGTATTCTGCAGGACAAACAGTTCCATCTACAGCTCAAATCAGAGCAGAAGGAAATAATAAAAAATATGTTGGATAGAAAAGATTCATTTGGCAGTGTTATCCGCGGGCTTCGGAAAGAGCATGTCTTACGTTTCCCTCTATTTTGGACAAGGTCAGATCATATATGCAAATCATCTCCCATGATACATTGCGGTAATCGAAGTTCTCTCGAAGTCACGTGACAAATATTTCAAAATGTCAGTGTTCAAAATGACGAAATCATATGGTCTGGGGGAAATTGTGCTGCAATGGAGTGTAACACCAATTTCTGAGGGTAAGATGGTTATGAATGTATAGAAAAATGATTGGTGAAGCGATATATGTTATGGTTTTGCAAATACTTTTTACTATAATGCCATCAAAGATTGGAATAGCCTTCCAGTAGATATTAAGAAAACTAAAAGTTCATTTGCATTTAAATCTAAAGTTAAGGGGTTTCTCTTTGATAAAATGAAAGATACATTTAATGATGTTTTTACTGTTTAAATGAAGGTCTTGTACTTTTATACTTTTATATATCTGGTAAACCAGATTATTTTTTTCCTGCCTAAGTCTTGAGCCGGTTGCTGTTCATTTTTTATTTTTTTAACCTACAAGTTATTTTTTCTTCTGGGGACCCCATTGGAAATAAGCCTCCGGGCTTTCATGGGCTATCCTCGGTTAAATATCAACTATGGGTCAAAATTTAATTTTTAACACAACCTGTATTCAGGCCTCAATTTTATAGTGTGTATGTTCCATTTAGATATCTGTTAATGTTCTATGTAATAGGCAAAAAATATATATATACTTCATAAAATGTACATGTTGGGATGTGTATGTCATAAAAGTTTGTATTGTGATTGTAAATGTAATGTTGATATTTAATCGAAATAAATCTAATCTAATAGAAAATAAAATCTGATAGCCACAAAACGTGGAAATGTGCCACGGCTGAAATGGGAAGAAAAATCCACTGTTTTCATTATGGAGAGCGCTCTGACGTTCAACGACAACAGCAGATGTAATAGACGTCGAACGGCAGAGGAATCTCGGACTATCATTTCATTTGACTTTTGTTATTGCCCACCATATTTCCCCTATTCATTACTATTATTATTGTGTGTTTCAGGTTTTTGCGGGACTGTCCTCTGACTAAAATGAGTATATGTTCTTATATGACCGGGAAGAGTGCTCTTAGTGTTGGGAAAACATAATTTGTTTTTACCAAATTTCTTGTCTCCAAGATATTTTCACAAAATTGGTTCTTCGATTGCCGCCAAATCATTCGGAAGCAAGATTTTGTATTCCGAATGAAATTACACGAGATACTCCGAAAAGGCTCGTCTGTAATTTTGGCTGTAATTTCAGTTCACCCTAATGTATTTTCTGCTTGTCACGTGTTAACGTGTCGTGTTTAAAATATCTTCTGTGACAAAATAATTACAAAGTATGAAATCTACACTATAACGTCATTTTAGATTGCGTGTCACGGAATGCGCACGCATTAGCAATATCCGACAATGGCTGACAGTGCCAAACGGGAGAAAATTGCTGCTGCAAGAAAGAAGGTTACTGTCTATTGCGAACGAAATATATTTTTAATAGATGAACAAGATTATCGCTATAAGATAATCAACCCATTCCGCCCCATTTGTTTCTTTAGTTAGTAGTCTGGTCTTATTTTTCGTGGGTGTTTACCAAGTTTTGACAGCCGGTTGCGGTTGATGTAAAAAACGTAAACATGATTTTCCATGCATCATTGTGTTGATAACACATTTGAAGATATATGTTCAATTAATTAAGCTAGAAAATTATACAGTTTTATTGACATATAAGGGCAAAAAGTCTGCCATGGGAATTCCAAAAAATAATCGCTACACTGATGTCTGATGCAGACAGGGGCCTTGTCCATGCTGTAATCACAGTATCATGAGTATGTTACATCGGTCATCCATGCATAAATTAAAGACAAGCATAGGTGTACGCCTTTTTATCCCCTGATCGCTTCAAGTTTTATTTGGTAGGTTTAAACCATATATGACATGCCAAAAAACCTATACGGCTCAACTCCCCAAGTAATCGCGTTGAGATTAGGATTCCGAAGAAATTTTTGTCTGTATCTTCAACCTAATCTCGTTTCAAGCCCTATCAAGGGTATTCTGGAAATTTTTAATTTGACCCCCCCGCGGTGCATTCCAATGGATATTTTGGCATGGACGGATTGTGTCAGATCAAGTGCAGGTAAGATTTCATATATAGACATATTTTCTAGTTCAAATCTGCAAAAATATTGACATTTCCTTACCTTTTACAGCGTATATCCGACAAAATAATCCAAACTTCACTTTGAATGGTCCGCCATTTTACTGTACTCTAGAACTACACCACGTGATCAAAAATCGTAACGTATTTTGCTATAGTCTGTTTCGTAGTTTGAGATGCCTATGTCAAATTATTTTATTACTAATATCCTAACATCGACATCTCGAACTACGAAACAGACTATAGCAAAATACGTCACGATTTTTGATCACATGGTGTAGTTCTAGAGTACAGTAAAATGGCAGACCATTCAAAGTGAAGTTTGGATTATTTTGTCGGATATACGCTGTAAAAGGTAAGGAAATGTCAATATTTTTGCAGATTGGAACTAGAAAATATGTCTATATATGAAATCTTACCTGCACTTGATCTGACACAATCCGTCCATGCCAAAATATCCATCGGAATGCACTGGGGGGGGGTCAAATTTAAAATTTCCAGAATACCTTTGATAGGGCTTGAAACAAGATTAGGATGAAGATACAGACAAAAATTTCTTCGGAATCCTAATCTCAACGAGATTACTCCCCAAGGTACTTGCAAAACTATAATTTTGATCTGTTCGAAAAAATATATCCACTTGTGACCGTGAATCGGTCAGTTAAGACATTTCCTTATGATTTTCATTCAAATTGGTATTTATATCAAAGATAAATGCCATCTAACTTGGGCACTTGCATTGTAAGCCAAATAAAATACCAAAACATTGCTTAATTTGATGAAGAAATGTCGGCTCGCTGACCTTTTTTTTGTAATGGCGCCCAAGTCACGTTACCTGAAATCGGTCAACCATAAAATAGTCATGTGGAACACAAATAGGCCTAGGAGATTGTATTTTTTTAATATATTTTTTAATTTGCTTTTTCTATATTTCCCCATTTTTTCATTAAATTGTATTTGCTGTTACTTGTTTTCAGCAGATAATATCTCTGTTTTTATGTACAATTTTATCCATATCCAATTCCTTGTAATTTATATTAAATCATATTTATTACCCACAAATTCCAGCTAAAAATCTGAAATTGTCTAAGGAATTACTTAATTTCAAAATGAAAACAATGCAATTTCCGTTGCCTAATGGAGTTGTAAATATACTGTGTTAGCGGTAGACAAAAAATGTCAATAGCCAAAGTGGCTAATCACCATTTTTTTCCTAGCCACATTTGCATGTCATTAGCCACACATCTGAAATAAACAAATGAACAAACACTCATTTGAAATTATGTAACACTTTATTCAACTTAGAACCAACAAATATCAACAAGCATTTTTTTTTCCTAGCCACATTTGTGAGTGGCATTTCTGTCATAAGGTTTTTTTTTCTTTACTTTTGTTAACTACAAAAATGTATGGGATTTGTAAAATATGACAAAAGTGTCCCTTGCCGTTTTCTAGGATTAGAATCTGTCTCTGATTCATTTGAGACCATAACGGTCAGATTCGTCCTTGTCGGTCATGTGGTAAACATTAAAAGTAAAAAGAAAATCACTATCGGAAACATATTTTTGTATCCGGAACTGAAATGTTGTTAACGTAAGTAATTTTCCGGAAATTACTAAAAAGACCCGTCTTTATGTTCGGTTTTGAATATTACTTTTTTAAATATTAAATTTAACAAAGATATTTTCGTGTACCATAAATATTTCATTCACCAAAGTGGCGATCGTAACTGAAATTTTGTTAGCCAGATTTGAAATTTGATCGCCCATGGCGAGTGTGGCGACCTTTAGCGCTAACACAGATATAGGTCAAGATGTGCAGTGGAATGTGAACAAACACAGGATATGCAAATTATCCAATACGGACTGTGTTTTTCTGGAAATATTTTACTTTGATTATAAGTCAAAATGGTAGTAGTAAAATGGCACCAAAACCTATAGATATATTTTCTTATCTGTTTAAATCTCATTGTTGTCTTGATCATAGTGAAAGTAAATCCATTATCTATTTCTGGACACCGTTTGCAGGATAAATGATGTCATTGACATCTGAACTCACGTGACAGTGCATTCCAAAATGGTGACCGATTTCAGGTGTTGACCGATTTTAACGGACAAGAGGATAATGCTCACCTTTTGATGATGTTTTTTTCCTAAGTGCAGGATGATTCAGGCGAAGAAGGGGGCCTTGTGAAATATATCATTCATTACCAAAAGTGATTTTCTTGAAAAATAATTCATTTTGGTTTAAAGAAACTTTCATTTTGTTAAAAAAAAAAATTCAGTCAATTTATACCAATTAAGTATGATATAAGAAAAAATCCTATCAAAATCTTCTGCCCAGATATTTGAAATGATCTTTGGTTGGTCCTTTTTCAACCAATCTGATTAAAATCAGATCTCTCACTTGCTCCCCCTTTTCTGATATGTCGCGGCGTGGGAGATCTGAAGAAATCCCATTACGGGTCACATGTGAATGACCCGATGTCATGAATATTAAATGATTGGTAATTACGGGTTGTGAACTTATTCGACCAATCAGACTACTCGTAGCAAACAACGCTTCAGTTTTGTTGAAAAGATGGCGGATGATAAATATGATGATGTGCTGAAATCAATTTGCACACAGTTTTCTGTTGAAACGTTGAAAAGAGAGCAGCAAGAAATGATCAAATCATTGTTAGAGAAGACGGACTGCATATCAGAGCAATTTATTATTAGAATATTACGCTTTCATGATCTCGGAAGCTGAATTTTCATTGGACGAAAAAGGTCATGTCATTGGGTCATTCACATGTGACCCGTAATGGGATTTCTTCAGATCTCCCACGCCGCGACATATCTGAAAAGGAGGAGCAAGTAAGAGATCTGATTTTAATCAGATTGTTTTTCAACATGTTCAAAATTATGTGCATGTGACACCACCATTTTCTAAAAACTTTTTTTTTAAACCTGGTAAGAGATTACATGCTCCTGGGAGGGAGCCTCTTGTTGTCATGATATTGCTAATATTTAAATGTCTGTTGATCGGAAAGTGAAAGTAGTAGCGCCATCTATGATAATTTACGACAAGAACCAAATATGACAGATAATTTTAGTGTTTCTTGGTAAATTAACTACTGAAAGTGTAGATTTCACTCATGTATTTAGATCTAATGAATGAATATTGAGACAAAGAAACAAGGAAAATAAATGCAATCAAATTTTCCACCATTGAAGATGGTATGCTTACCTTCAGTGTCCTTCACTTCTGGTTTAATTTTATGCGTATTTTTATTTTCAGCTTAATCAGTTTAAAAAGAAAACAGGAAAGACATCGCCAGCCAATACAAAAAAATCAAAAACTACTGAAGAAAATTCCAACAACCCTGAAAGTGATGTAAAAAATACGACAGAACACACATTCCATGCAGTTAATGGTGAACCAAAGACTGACATTATACAGGTTTGTTGAAATCATTCTAGAAATATTGAAAGTTAATCTGTGCAAGGTATTTCTTGTTCGTTTATTTCTGTTTTGAAAAGTTGGAAGTTAGAAATTAATATAAATAGTTAGAAGTTAAAAATTAATATAAATATCAAGAATTTAACCTCACCTCCACTTTGTGCCTGTCTCAAGCCATGACCTAGATTTACATCTGCTTCTGTTGTCATTTCTATGTTCACAAATCAAAAGTTTTGACAGAAGAGTAGTTGCTATTTTTGAAGTTCGCTATATATCTTAGACCAGTACTGTTTTCATTTTCAAATTTTTCATGAAACCAAAATACTTGTTGAAAAATTGTGTATAAATATTTGAGGTTACCGGTACTCCTTTTGGGCACACAGACAAATATGAATAGTCATCTAAATAATGTGATTATCATTTCTTTAACCTGTTTAAAATTCAGCAACAATTGGTGAGTTGGCGTTAAACAACAATTCTAATATGACGTTCTATAAACGCATTGGGTCCAAACCTGTGGTAAAATATGCGTATATTGGTATATCAGCTCACCGGCAACGTCATAATTTGCTTTGGCTATTCAAATACCGTATTTGTCTTTATTAGAATAGAAATAATTCATGGGGGCTTGAATATATATTGATTTTACCACAGGTTGGCCCTTTATGTCGATATTTTACCCCTCGCTATCGCTCGTGGTAAAATATTTGGCATAAAGGGCCAACCCGTGGTAAAATC
Organism: Gigantidas platifrons; assembly: GCA_002080005.1. NCBI lineage: Eukaryota > Metazoa > Mollusca > Bivalvia > Mytilida > Modiolidae > Gigantidas > Gigantidas platifrons. The sequence goes on along the minus strand of MJUT01046205.1, from coordinate 388,651 downwards.
AGTATATATTCAAGCCCCCATGAATTATTTCTTAATTACTCACTCACAATTAAGTTTGATTTTAACAATTTTCACTTTAGTAATTGAACTTTGAAGTATGATTATTCTTGATCATTCAATATTTATTTAGTCCAAAAATTGTGTGTATCATTTGACCAGTAACAATTTTTACAGATTATTTGCCCCAAAAGAAACCACACAGTTTCTTTGATATATAATCTATCTTTTTCAGAACTCTGATATATCCCATTCCAGTACAGTGAACAGTGATAACAGGTAATTAAGCAGCTTTATTTTGAAAAAAACTTTTCTCTGTTGTTATACGCTTAGGTTTTAGATTTGTTAGTCGTAAATTCCAGTATGGAAACAAGGAAAACAATCACATTTCAGTGTTCTCTCTGCAGCCCATTTAGCACCATAATCATGCAATATTAATAATTGGCAGTAACACTTTCCTGACATTGATTTTTGAAAGTAATACTTTCCTGACATTTATTTTGACAACAACTCTTTTCAGACATGACATCTTAACAGCAACACTTTCCTGACATAAATTTTTGACAGAAATACTTTCTTGACATCAACACTTTCTCGACATTGATTTTTTTTTACAGCAACACTTTCCTGACATCAAATTTTGACAACACTTTCCTGACATCAATTTTTGACAGCAACACTTTCATGACATAAAATTTTGACAACACTTTCCTGACATGACATCAACACTTTCATGCAGTGTTTTCACTACAAATTTTGATAGGGGGAGATTTTAGAATTATAGACGGAGAGAAAATTCGGCCAAAAGTCAGAAAGCCCCCATGGGTTCAGTGAAAAGCCCTGGTAAGGGTGCAGGTGGAAGCACCCCAGCCGATTTTTGATTTGGTGAATTTTGACTTGCTTTTGAGGGCGTTTCCTAACTTTAAAAAATTTTCTTGACCCTTGAACAATTTTTCATTGAGAATGATTTCTCAAGATTAACAACCATCAGTCATTTTCCATTGTTATTTTGAGAAAGATGTCACATGGTTCTGCAAATTTTCAGGTCAAAGATAAATGTACAAGTTTGGTAGGCAGTAGAAATAAACTTGATCATTCAGAAAAGAAATATGGTCAGAAACTAATACCATGCTTTTTGTATACATGAATTGTTTTATTTATCTACTTCCCCTATGATTATGTACTATTGAAAATAAAGATTTGATAATATTGGTGTTTGCTTCATTTCCTTGACATAGTATGAAGTTGTATCAGCATTCAGATTCTTTGCAGTTTTTGAATAATTAAAATAGCATCATTATGAATTTCTTATCTTAAAGCTTATATTATCATATTAAATGCACATTTAAAGAATATACTTGTTAATTTGCTAGCCTTTTCTATATTCTTACTGTAATTTCACTCTTAAGATTGTGAAATAAAGTATGTATTTAACTTTTTTTAATAACAGAAAAGAACTTTCAAAGTAAGTAATATTCAAGAATCTGATTAACCACAAACCAGTATCAATACAAAATGAAGAATGAAAGTTGTCAAAGACTCGTACATTTCAATAAACTTTTATTTTGAAAATATGCAATCACAAATGACCAAACCCCCATAAAAAAATTTAAGGGATAACTCAAGCATGTGCTTCAGAAGGGGATAGACAGTTCCTTATATTCATAGTCATAGACATCTGCATATACTTAGTCTATAATTTGACAGACTAGATACTTTTTCATGTTAATGCATATACATGTATATCCCATGTCCTCAAACAGAAAATCAAAATAATGTCAGACAGGGGACTCTTGAAAATGACTAGAGACATCGAATATTTGCAATATCATTCGAGATATTCGAGTCAGAACTTCAAAAGAAATGTGGCACCTTACTGGCCCAGTCAGTCCCGAAATGAACATTTGAATTTACTGGTCCGAATCAAATTTCTGTAATTTATTTTATATACAAATGTAGTTATAAATAAAAACTGAACATATTTATTGGTCTGAACAATTAAACTAAGTTTTACTGGTCTACTCTTGGGCTGGTGCTCAATGTATTCGGTAGTACCCACGTGGTAGTACCCCCTTTTTCCATACCGATAGAACGTTACAAGATCAGACCATGCTTACTTTAATAGAAAACATAACAGTGGGTTATATTCCCTTCACTCTTTCAATCAAATAATTCACATTATTTTAATCACTATCATCTTTTTGCTTTTTTTAGACAAAAGTTCAATATTGATTTCTGCCGCTTCGTCGATGTTATCAATGTCATTCGGACCAAAGCTGTCGGCCTCAAATCTTCCGTTGGAATGATTAAACTTTTATTTATTATTCCTACTGTGAATCGTAATGTTTTAGCATAAAGAAATAATTAATTCTTCCCTTCTTCAGCCTTCGGTCATTGCATATTTATCCTCTGAAGTAAACGAAACCGTTAGATAAAAACCGGAAGTAATTGAAATATTATAAATGGAACGAGAATGATTTGAGGCCGAAAGAAAAAAATGGCCATCGACTCGTTTCTTTGTCACAACAGCGCTTTTTCATACACGAAATTAAGGTCAAATTGTAACCAAGCTCAAACACTAAGATTTGTTTTCAATCCCCGAATTATAATCCCATGTTCACTCTGAGAGTACATGCCGGCAAATGACAAACTTACACAATTAAAATAGAAAAGACAACTGGGTTTATTTTTTAACATTAAACCCATGCTTGAAAAATTCATAGCCGGGGATTTTTTAGCAATAGCCGGTGAAATGCGCCGGTTCCCGGCATCAAATGAAAACACTGTCATGACATAAAATTTTGACAGCAACACTTTCATGACGTAAAATTTGACAGCAACTTTCATGACATAAAATTTTGACATCAACACTTTCATGACATAAAATTTTGACAGCAACACTTTCATGACATAAAATTTTGATAGCAACACTTTCATGACATAAAATTTTGACAGCAACACTTTCCTAACACAAATGTTTGACAGCAACACTTTCCTGATCAATGGCATCTTCTAATCACAAAATAATTGAATGTTGTACTAAATTAGACACATGTGCATTTTTTTTTTACAGCAAAGGTTTTTGTTAAAACATTTTAGCTTATTTGAGATAAATGAGGTTCAATGTAAAAAAAAAACCCAAAAATGATCAAATTTGTTGCATTTGTGCTTTAACATCTTTGAAGAATATTGATGCAAATATACCTCTATTAAAGATAGAAAAACAAATTAAACCCCTCTCCATAGAAATACATGTAGTATGTAAGATATATAGATTAGAAGCATATTAATATTGCAAATTATATATTAATATATTGATTTATTGGTGTTTAACACCAATTTTAGCAGTACCGTGGTGTGTGTATTGATACAATATATATATATATGAAAAATATGAAATAATATTATATATTTATTTAACCAGTATATCAAGAACATCATTTGTATCAGGAAGGTACAGTTAATTTCTTTTTACTAATACTGTATTTGACCTTTGTCTACCATACTAACATTCTTCATTTCTGAGATATTTTTCACCTACCGTAAATGTCTGTGTATCATACACACCCATTCTGTTGACATTTCATGTATTGATTGATGTCAAATTATAAATACTTTCTGAAATCTTGTTTTTATAATATTCACCCAGTCTAATCAAAAGTTTTTCATATTAACGGAATATCTTCTTAATTATGAATTTTAACATTTTAATCCTTAAAGTAAACAGGAAGTACATATATCTGTTATGTTAATCTTTCATTACCTCCCTTGGCACTTCAGTCTTCGTCGAAAGTAAATATTTTCCTAACTAACAAATATAAAAATATAAAGCAAAGCACTGATATAAGTTGTGCATTCATTACAAAATCATATTCAAATCACAAACATTATTTTTAAATCGTCATTTCACAACATTCATTAGTGCTTAATCCAGTACATAAACCATCTAAAGTAGAATAGGAAAATAACGGATGAAGAAAACAACCTATCTTTTACTATATTTTAAAGAACGTCACATTAATCAAACTGGTCACAGAAAATTCTTTATAAAATATCAGCTAAAAGCATATGTGCTTATGTTTAGAAAAACGACTACCATTAAAAAATTATATATTAAAGAACATGAAGAAATGTATATTATATTGTCTGGCAGGATATAAGAATTGTTTTCTAAATCTTGTAGTCATTCTGACAGCATGGACTGCTAGTTATTTATTTATTCTATAAATATGAATCACTTTAAGTAAAGTTACATTTCCCTGATATAAAATTCAAATTATATTTAAGGGGTGGGTGTTGGGATTAAAAAGTAAAACTCACAAAAATCAAAAGTAAGCGAACAGGATTTTTAAATGCTGACTGTTACCAAAAGATTTTTCGTAAAGATTACTTGCACCAGACTAATCTCAAAGTTAAGGTATAATACGGTAACTAGCTGATTCAAGATTTTACTGGTACCATAGCATTGACTATACTATATTGCATGGACACGTATGTTAGTAAATGCATATATTTTTTGTTGCTGTCTTGTTCAGTAGTGTATATTATCCAGGAATTTAAAGGTTTTACTAAAAAAAAAGTAGAATATAGATCAAACTCAGGCATGGAGATCTTTATATATACCAACTATTGATGGAAATATTTATTTTTCTTTATGCAAATTTCTTGGCTAATCTATTAAATTCATTGGTCTATAGCCATGTGGTATTTTTCAATGATTTTAGTAAACTCTGCCTTTCTTAGCAAGTGGTGGTATTGTACGCATAGCAACGACAATACCACCCGCTGAGACTGAAGTTTGTTGAACGCCGAAAAATACCACCTGTTCTGACCGAGTTTTACCGATACAGTCTTACATTTAAACGTAACATTTCCACATTGATTTAGCTGTTATAATTTGTTGTTCTATTGTTCTGTTTATTAAAATGTTGAAGTAGACTTGTATTTATTGATATTATTTGTTTAAGAATAAAAATACTAATAGGCATTCAGTACAATAAAAAAAAAAACATGCTGCCTTTAGTTGAGGGTGATATTTTTTTTCTTCGTGTGGTAATCTACCATAACACCCTCAACTAAAGGCAGTATGTTTATAATATCACATGACATATGCAATTAGATTTGTTTATATTTGAAAACATAATGTAATATCCCATAGGTGTTTTGATTTGACTTACTTTATTTTGAATGTTTGGCATAAAAATTATTAGCATTGTGTCTGAGCTAATATAATAATAATTTGTGATAACTGGGTCACATTTCTGTAGATATTTTTCCAGGGTTAGAAGGCACATCAATTAATTTTTGACACTTTCTTCAGAATATATTCAAAAATGTAATTTACTGGTAATGTTATACTTGATAATGACTGCTAAAGATATGCACTTAATTCTCTCACCTCGTATGATTATTTCATGAGCTCTTAAATATCATTTTGCCATAGAATATATACGTCACAATTTCTTCTTCAACGGGTTTAATGAAATATTTGTTCCCCCCTTTTTTAATAAAGATATGATAGTTCCCCTCTTATCTGGCCATATTTCATATGCACCTAGATAATAAAACACAACTTGAATTGCGCATTTCAAGAGAGTCCACCTCTCTTGAAAGGCTAGTTTTTTCTTTGTGGATTGAGTCTTGCCCTTATAGTTTTAAGGGGCTGTCGTGACCATGATCGTGTGCTAGTTGGATTTATCTATGCTATCAGTGCCTATCACCACTGATGTTGCGAGTTCAAATCCGATCAGGGCGAGGTGTACAACATTATAAAATTAAGTTTGTCAGTGACTTGCGACAGGTCGGTGGTTTTCTCAGGTCCTCTGGTTTCCTCCACCAATAAAACTGACAGCCACGATATAACTGAAATATTGTTGAAAGTGGCATTAAACACCATCAAACAAAGAAACATTTAGTTTTAAGAGGGGAACTATTGTAATAGTAAATCTAGAATACGCCGTAATTTAAAGCATTGATTTGTTGGCCATATGAACAAAACTTGTCCAAAATAAAGCTATTTCATTTTTGCACGAATCCAGTATGGCTTTAACAGACATTTACAGGATCAATTATGAAAAAAAAAGTTTACACAGTGATGATCATTTCCTTCAATTTCAACAAATGAACAATCACCTCTCATCTTAACTGTACCCAAAATAGAGTAGACGATGACATATGAGGTTGGAAATCAAGGTTTTGGCTTGGGACAGGCACAATAATATCGCATGGTTAAATGCATGGTGTCTATGTATAAATAAAACTTTTAATTTCTTTTTGTTTTTGCAGAACAACAGGTTCAACAGAAAGTCTACAACAGCTTTCTAGGCAACTAAATGGATTGTTAACTGAGGTATAAATTGAATTACATTTTAGAGAAAATATGTGTTTCTAGTAACAGATATTTTTCAGTATCAGTCAGTTTGTTGATACTGATATAATATCACTTGGAGTCAGTGAGATAAAAGAAAAAATGTCTAAATTACTGACAACATATATTTATGGCATGCCACTTTCAGCAATTTTCAGCTATATCATGGCGACCAGTTTTAGTGGTGGAAGAAGCCAGAGTACCCAGAGAGAACCACCGACCCTGGGCAAGCAACTGGTAAACTTTATCACTTGTGGCTGTGAGTCGAGTGCACCCTTTTTTGTAATTTACAAGGACGGTGCAAACCCACGCCATATTGGTGATAAGCTTGTATGAGTTGTTAGGTAATCCAACTACCTAACTCATTGAGCCACCCAGGCCATGAATAATATCAAGATTAAAGGAAATATTAGAAAGGAGTAAAGACTTGTCACCCCTGCACCATGCTAGATGGTACATTATCTCTTCCTATATATAAGTAGTTAGAACTACATACTTAAATTTCTTTTACACATGTATGGCCCAAATGATACCATTTCGAGGCTTGTCTGTTATGCAAAATATTTGTTGTGTCTTAAGAGTATTTTTATTACACTTTTAAATTTACACAAACATCTAATTTTATACATGTATATATATATTTTTTGCAGTCAAGTGCTTTGATAGAAGCAGACGATATTGACACATCCAATGTAGCAGAACTTGAGGTCAGTTTGCTCTATATAGTTTATCAATTGAATAAAAATATTGGAATTTTTTAGCATTTGATTTATAATTTTTATATAAATGTACACCTCTTTATGTACCACATGAATTTTTTTCATTCAGTAAAAATTTTAGGACTTTTCTTATCTTTTTTAATTCTTTATATAAATGGCTGTCGATGATGAAGCCCATATCATCATTATTTTCTCCATATACTCCCGCTTCATCTGCCAATTAAACTGACTGCCACGTTGCAACAGAAATATTATCTAATCCTCAATGTCGTTCAGCATTTTCATTTGGTTTTCCCCGATCGTTAAATTGTAATCTGTTATTGATTGATCTTTAAGCATGATTTTTAAATATATTTTTTGCAGAGACGGAATCAAGATCTTGCTGCTTTACTTGAAAAACATTCCCAGGCCAACGAACAGTTAAATATACAGATACAACAAATTGTAAGTAGCAAGAGAAATCATTTTTAAAACTGGGACAAAATTTAACATTTTTGCCACAGTTGCCAGGTGGGCTACTAAAATTGTTATGCTGGGCTACTTTCTGAAGATGTTCCGGGGCTAAATTTTAGTGTTCTTGAGCTACTGGTTCCTTGTTAAGTTTAATCCCTGTTTTCAAGGTAAGAAGTTCTGTAACAGTTTAGATCAGTAGATGTTAATGAATATATTATCTGAATTTTCTTTATTGTGTAAGGCATTGTTACATGTAACACACAAATGTTTTTGAAAAATAAATTTCCATGGGAAATTTTATGATGTCAGGAATTTGTGGGAAAGGATGTGGATGTAAATGAACATGAGAAACTATCCAACATTACACAAATTGACATTAATGGCACAGTACTTGTATTGCTGTTATACATTTCACAGTCACAGTGTGTGAGCTGTCTTTATACTCAGTACTGATAGAATTGTTATAAAATATATGTCCTCCATGATGTTTGTAGAGGTTACATCCTCCGAAATAAAGTAGGTCGCCACATCCTGCTTCATTGACTTCATTTACATTTGGTTAAAGTTTAGGACAGTTTTTTCCCAGATACTGATATAATTATTGCAAAATGAATTTGCATTTATATGAGAAACCAAACGTTTTTGTTTTTGTTTGTTTTTGGTTTTGCTTTCACATGATTGACAAACTGAAGGTCATTTTTAATGGTAGTTATGCAAAAGTTTTCTTAAAATTTTTCACCAAAACATGACGACGAGGAAGTGACATGACATTTCAAATAAATTATTCAGTTTTTTTAATCCTCATTTCAGAGAGAACATTCTAAAAATTTACAAGACCAACTTCAAACTGAACGGCAAAACCATATTACTAAACAGAAAAAGGATTTAGGACCAGTGAAAGAGCAGTTACAGGTAGGTCAAAGCTCAACATATCACCACCACCTCCCAAAATACAGCAAAGATAACAATAGAGGTAGGTCAAAGTTGAAAATATCTCTAAATCTAAAGTAACCTACGTAATCAGATTGTGAAAAGAAAGTTTAAACAATGAAGGTCAACAATTCAACCAATCACCTCTCACCTCAAATCATTGATGGTCTGTCACCACGAAAGAGTTGTGAGTTAATTAACAAATTAAAGTAAAGGAACAGTTCTTTTATTGCTCTTCTATATTTCAAAGTCACAGTAGGGTCTTTAGTAATGAGTATAACTCGTACCCTAATATGAGTGCGAAACAAAACCTAGTCTGCAGTTGAGTGGTAGTACTCTTTACATATCTGTTGATAAATTATACATCTGGACATCTTTGTTGTTTTCATGTTATATGATGGATGCAATTTTATTTCTCAGATCAACAAGAAAACAAAATACAAGAAAAGTATTCTTACAACCTGATGTGAAAGTTTGATAGTTTTCTGAAGGCACTCCAGTTTCTTTACAATAAAATGAACTGCCATTGTACAATTTCAGTATTGTTATAAGTGGTGTTAAATACCAACTGTCAAAAATGATTTATGACCTGAAGATGTTCCACCGTTTTATACAGTACCACAGTTTAAAATGGAGGGGAAGGGTTATTAGACACCTGGTTTCTCTGTAGGTTACATTATGATAGAGAGACCAGTTGTTCAATTCCAATTAAAACTGGGCTCGGGTAGCTCAATGAGTTAGGTAGTTGGATTACCTAACAACTCCATACAAGCCTATCACCAATACGTCTTGGATTCGCGCACAGCTTTGTAAATTACAAAAAAGGGTGCACTCGACTCGCAGCCGCAAGTGATAAAGTTACCAGTTGCTTGTCCATGATCGGTGGTTCTCTCCGGGTACTCCGGCTTCTTCCACCACTAAAACTGGTCACCATGATATAGCTGAAAGTGGTGTTAAAACACCAAAAATCACTCAACCAATTAAAACCAAATTCAGTTGAAATGATAAAGGTTTGGTTTGGTTTATGGTGTTTAATGCCACTTTCAACAATATTTCAGTTATATCATCGTGTCGGTCAGTTTTATTGGTAGAGGACACTGTAGAAAACCACCCACCTGTCGCAAGTCACGTTTTTTGTTCCTGCAAATCTAATCTGTATATGATGACAGTATTTTATTTTGTTTCAGGTACATATACAAACAATAGGGATATTAGTAGCAGAAAAAACAGAATTACAGTCACAATTAAATCAGTCACAGAAAGTAGCAGAAACCAGATTTAGTATGTATCAAATTGCTTGTTAGATAAGAATAATTCTACATAGTATTCTTTCATTCTGAATATTAACTTTTAATGTTTCGATCTTATTTTCTGTCTGTAAACAAAAGGACTTTGTAGAAAAATTACATATAAGTTTTAGAGATATCTTACTGGTAGATGATATTTCAACTTCATTTTAAAATTAGATAAAATTTACCTACATGTTGTGCTTCAATGACTTCGGTGAACTTTTATATAAAGCTAAAAACAAGTTTGTACCATGTAACTTGATATCTTTAAAATGAAAGCTTTTGTAATTAAAATGTAAAAGACCCGTGTTCGTACGTCACACTTGAGTTCTCTTTGAGTACTGTAAACCAACTTTTGTTCGCGTGCTATAAACCTTTGTGACTGTCGCGGTAGAGTACAAAATCGTGAAAGTTTATATCCGCGAACAAGTCTGTCTAAAGTGTGTAAGAAACAAGAGTATTTTGGTTATCGCGAAATTAAATCAATGCGAAACATAATAGCCACGAAAATAAGTTGGTTTACAGTAAATAATTTGAAATTTATACACAAGGTCAGGGACCATAAAAGGAAGGTCAAGGTAGATTTTAGACTTGGCCTTCCTTTATGATCTTTTCATTTTCATTCTGGAATTATGGTACTGTTTAATTTAGCAGGAAGCTGGGGCATCTGTGTCCTATGGGCACATTTTTTTATTGCTGTTATTCATCTCTAAGTCACCACTAAGAAGTTTTATTTTCCTGTTATAGATGAAATAGAAGAATTATCAGGGAGATTAAAAGCTTCAAGACAAAGAGTATCAGATTTAGAGAGAAGTCTTTCCACCACAAGTACATCTAGTCAACAGTTTGAAAAGGTAAACAGAAACAATCATACTTCAGAAACTACCACATGGATGGTTTAATGATTAGAATGCTCACCTTGAGCGTGGTAGATCATGGGTTCGAGCATCGGTGGACTCAAGCAAAAGACTAAAATTTGTTATTTGTTGCTTCTCTGCTAAGCACGCAGCATTAAGGAGTAAGGACCGCATCACTAGTTAGCATGTTGGCCTTAAGTGTATAGATCATGGTATTGAACTCTAGTTGGGTCAAGCAAAAGACTATAACATTTGGTTTTTGTTGTTTCTCTACTAAGCACACAGCTTTAAGTAGTAAGCGCAAAGACTGGTTAGCTCGGAATCAGGGTATTGTGTCTCAGTGGAGTGACATGGTCCAATTTGCATTAAACTTCCATGAATTAATTTTCCTCATAGGGATACTCTATTCATTTTTTTTTTTGGAGAAGGGGAGGAATCAATTTATATTTTTGGTAAATTGAGGGGAATCTCACATAAATTACAAGATATATATTTATTTTTGAATTTACAGTTCTTTAATAGTGTAATTATTATTAAAATTAAGGTTCACATATTTCAGATCTAGACATAGGTAAGGCTGATTTTAACTTGTTTATGCCATTTGATTTTCTTGCTTCCAAAGCCTTTCATGTTATTTGATTTTCCAATATTTTAACTAAGAGCATGCCTAATGAAGGTTATTCTAGAAACTAGTCAAACATACTAAATTAGATATCTAAATTTGTATTCAATCGATCCATAATAAACAAACCTAGACTACTTGTCAGACATTTTTCTAATGATTATGTTACACTCTCCTTGATTCTTCAGAGTAGTAAAGATTATGCCAAGGATGTTGACAGATTAAAATTAGATTTATATAAAACAAAGTAAGTTTTAACAATTAAGGTAAGAGTTATGGTTTTAACGCCACTTTCAACAATATTTCAGTTATATCGTGGCAGTCAGTTTTATTGGTGGAGGAAACTGGAGTACCCTGCTGCAAGTCACTGACAAACTTTATCACATAATGTTGCATCGAGTGCACCTCGCCTTAGCTGGATTCGAAAACACACAATTGACATTAAATATCGAAGCACTTACTAAAGGAAAGTTTAAACAGTGATGATCGATAATTCAACCAATACCAGCAAAACAAACAACCTCCATTAAACACATGGTGATAGTAAATCTGAAACTACCTTATGATAATTGCCACAAAGGCCCGTCTCAGATTTATAAGATTTGGCTTATTAAAGCAAATATAATAAATAATAAATGTATTATGAAGGATATTATAATATGATATGAAAAACAGTAAATGTTGACCATGAATTGTTCAAAACTAAACATGTTGAAAGGGAGACAACTCAAAACTAATATTGTCTAGTAGGAGAGGAATATTTTGTTTATCATTGTAATTATATTGTGCAATATTTTGTTTTATTACATGACATCAGATATCTTTTTCTGATTGGCTGATGTCCCTAGTAACGATCTTTATAAAACATTATAATCACCTCGTGGTTTTGTTTACCTTGTTGGAATGTTATAATCACCTAGTGTGACGTCACGCCAGGTGAATATAACATTCCAACAAGGTAAACAAAAGAAAATGTCGTGATCAAAGCTTATTTTAAAGGTGAAAGAAACAAATAAAATGTGTCATATAATAAAACAATTAATGACTTTCAATTCAGTGGATACCAGGATTTATTAACCCAAGAATGATATATTTACCTAGACCCTAAGGGGCCTCGGTAAATATAATATTCTTTGGTTAATAAATCCTGGTATCCATCTCATTAAAAGTCATTAATTGTATGGTAATTTTTCAAATGAAATTTATAAAATCATAAGACCTGAAGTTTTGAAAATATCATGTCAATATATTATTTCATTTTAGTTTTCAGCATGAGTTTTGTCAAAATTGTCAAATAAAATCACTTTATGTATTGTAAACAGTGTTTTCTTTTTCTGTTTTTCAAGTAAAAGTTCCATGACCTGGTTTTTATTTTCTACATTGTTATATTTCAGTAAATCTAATGAAGAATTACAACAACAGACTTCAGAACTGTCTGGTAAATTACAAGCTAAGGTTAGTTTAACCATATTATATTGACTAAATGTATTTGATTTGCATAATCTGCAATGGTTTAGGCCAAATAAATATTAGTTGACTGTAAAGCAAATTTTTTAAGTAAGTCAATTGCATAGAAATGATTCTATAATTAGTAAGAAAAGATATGGATGTAAATGAACATTAGAGACTATTCAACATTACACTTAGACATAAATACAAGTAAAGGAACAACACTTTTATTGCTGTTCTGCATTTCAAAGCCATGGAAGGGTCTTCAACAATGAGAAAAACTCATACTCTGAAATGAGTGTGTAACGTCCCCTAGCCTGCAGTGTATAAGGGATAGGTAATAAATTTCTCTTTTGGCGTTAAACAACAATCACTCACTCGCTCACCTTAAAATCACTAACGTTACAAGGCTCAACAAACTCAAGATTACTGGTATATCTTGTACTATCTTTTATACAGGTAACTGAGTGTACAGGTTTATCTTTTATACAGGTAACTGAGTGTACAGGTTTATCTTTTATACAGGTAACTGAGTGTACAGGTTTATCTTTTGTACAGGTAACTGAGTGTACAGGTTTATCTTTTGTACAGGTAACTGAGTGTACAGGTTTATCTTTTATACAGGTAACTGAGTGTACAAGTTTAGAACAGTCAATAGAAGATCTGAAAGGGAAATTAGAAATGGCAGAATTATATAGTCAACAAGTGTCTAGTCATAACGAAGGGGGACAGGAATCTCTGAAGATAGTAGAGAGTCTAAAACAGGAAAAAGAGGAGTTACTGATTAAAATTCATGAGGTATAGTCTAACTTACTCATGCATCACTCTGACCCATTTTTGACTATCACTTGATTGCAAATATTATACATTTGTAGGTTTGGCTCCATTGCATGTGAACTATGTATAAAATACATTACTATTAAACAAAAGAAGGGACCCGTATTGGATAAAACGGGTTTCTTTTTCCACCTTAGTACGAATGCGGAAAAAAAACCTGTTATACCCAATACGGGCAATTTTTTGGGTTTCGATAATGTATCTAACTTGTACAATAATGATATTATATTATAATTATTAAGTAAAAAAAAAAAAGTTGTGCCCAGTTTTGTTTGTGAAACAGTTGACTTAATTTTCTTATTACAACATTGGTCAAATTATTAAGCTCGTTCATAAAAAGAACTGCAAAAACATCGGCCTGTAACAGCCGTCTAACTAGCAGCCTGTAACTGATATTAGAGCCTGCATTAACAATAGCATTGCCGGGGATATTATTGTACAGGTTCAAATAAACTCTAGAGAAGACTATTATCTGTCATTGTCATTCGTCTGTAGACAGAATGATTTCCATGTGATATAATACATTTGTAGGTTTGACTTCATTGCATGTGAAATATGTTCAAATAAGCATTGGAGAAAACCGAAGGGGCAATCGAGAATTAATTGCTTTTTATATGATCGCAAAAAAATTCTACAGTTGTATTATGTTATAATGCTGTCATTGTCATCCATCTGTAGACAGAATGGTTTCTGTGCAGTAGCTTAAGTTTTTGTTGACAGATCCTTCTGAATTTTGAATACAATGATCCTTTGCACTGAATATAGATTGGTATTGATTTGGGGTACTGTTGCCTTACCCGTATCAAAACAAGAGGTCATAAGGTGCAAGAATGGGATGTTTTTTTAATAACTTAAGTGTTGTTTTCCCTATACAATTGTACTGTAATTGAAGAAAATAACTTGATCGACAAACTTAATTTTTAGCTCGACTTTTCGAAGAAAAAAAGTTGAGCTATTGTCGTCGCTCCAGCGTCTGCATCAGCGTCTGGGTCGGTTAAGTTTTCGGTTAAGTTTTTTGTCAGAGTCCATTTCTCAAAAACTATCAAAGGTATCCATTTAAAACTTGGAATACTTGTTCACTATCAAAAGAGGAACCAATTACAACAAGGCAGATGACCCTGTGATTTTTATATCCAGAGTTATCTGCCCTTGTTTCGACATAGTACATAGAAATTAGGGATATTTTTTTAGTATAATTAAAATTTCTGAATAACTATCAAAGCTATTAACTTGAAACTTAATACACTTGTAGAAAGTGTTGACCCCAATCTGTTGACAAGAGAAGACAACTCCATCCAGCATTTTATTAGCTCACCTGACCCGAAGGGTCATGTGAGCTATTGCTACCACTGGGCGTCCGTCGTCCGTCTGTCGTTAGCTTTTTGTATTTTAATTAACTCCTCTAAAACCACTGGGCCAATTTGAACCAAAATTTGGTGGAATGGTCCTTGGATGGTCTTCTTTCAGAATTGTGTCCGGCAATTCCCCCCGGCAACCAAGATGGCTGCCGTTACTAAAAATAGAAAATTCTGCAAAAAATCACTTAAAAATTATCTTCTCTGAAACTGCTGGGCCAATTGGGCCCAAACTATGATGGAATGGTCCTCTTTGAGAATTGTGTCCGACGACCCCGGCCGCCAACCAAGATAGCCGCCATTACTAAAAATAGAAGATTCGCAAAAATTCACTTAAAAATTATCTCCTTTCAAACTGCTGGGCCAACTTTGAGCCAGGTGAGCGATTACAGGCTCCTAGGAGCCTCTAGTTTGAGTTATTCCCTCTAATTGAATTAAAATTTCTTCAAAAAATACAATTTCTCAATAATTATGATAGGCAGTGAAATGAAACTCGACATACCTGTTCATTATCAAATGGGGAACCCATTACAACAAGGCAGGTGCCCCTGTGATTTGTATATCCAGACATTATATGCATTCGCATTGGGAAAGAGTGCTTTACTGTGGTGTGAATGTAATTTAGATCAATACTTTAGAAATGGTTGGGAGGTTAAAGACGTAACATTTTAAGTATGAAAATTTAGAAATCTACTTTTATGTGTTTGATGTTGTGTTTATATATTCATGTAAGAGTCCTCATCCATATCATTGTGCTTATGTCTACCATTATCAGCTGATGTTTATCAGTAACTCCCAGCTCATTTTACTATAAATAATGACATTTTAATGCGCATGTCTCCCGATCAGGCTGATCGGATGTTACGTCTTTAAGGTCCTTGACTTCTGACCACAAGCCTAACGCTATTGACCACGTTTTTGATTGATAATTGTTATTAACATTTGTTGTAGTATACAGAGGCATTCCAAAGAATAAGTACAGAGAAAGACCAACTAACAGAACAATATCAACAGTACATGGACCAGTTACAGGGCCACAGTAAACAACTCACAGAACAGGTAATTATACATGTTATAACACAACTACATCACTGGTGTATTGGTTAGTGTGCTCCCCTGCAGTGCCATAAATCACTTCTTCATGACAGGATTGGATCAAATCAAAGGTTATAAAACTAGTATTTTGCTGCATTTCTGCTACACGCACAGCATCAATGAGTAAAACTGGTTGGCTTGGAATCAGAGTAATGTGTCTCGTTTCATTCACAAAATGGAATCTGAATTAACTTGATGGAACTGGAGCTATTTCTACAAATGAAATAAATTATTTTCAAGCCATTTTGATAAATCAATCTACTTTACAGAATTTCCTCAAAATGCAGTTTTAATGTTTATGAAGTAGAAAAATATTGATTGATATCTAATGCATAGCATTTTTAACTGTCTTAAGATGAAGAGCAAAGATTTTTAATCTCTAAATAGTTTAATTTTAGGAATAATTATGCAGAGAAACCTGTCTAAATTGAACACTATAAACTAAGCTTTGAATATAAAGTTCCAATTTAGGAAATCATCGGTCTATTCCGAACACAAAAACATTTTCCCGAGGAAATTCTTTTAGACATGTTTCACTGTATAGAAGAGCAGTGAAGAGTTCAAGTTGTCAAAGAAATGTGTATTCAAATAAAAATATCACATGATGAAGAATGTAAAAATCAGAGAATTTAAATCGGCAACATAGTCACATGACATCTAAATATTTCTATGAATATTTTTCCTGTTTTCGTACAGATTACATCATTGACAGAAGATAGAGAAAATCTGTTGTCAAGACAACATGAATTAGAGTCTTCCATATTAGAGTTACAAAGAAGATTAGGTATGTAATATACATGTACACTCACAGGTCAAAAGTTTTTCCTCACTAAGATATTTCATATAAAACTGCTTATTTTCATAACATTCTCATGTAGTCATTCTTTAGCTGATTTTCATGAAATTTTCACCTTTAATAATAGAATTATTAAGAGTTTATTTTGATATCTTCATGTAATTTTTTCGAACTTTTATTTACAAGCATTTATGATTTAAACACAAATGTAAATTCTTGACGTCACAATTTTATATGATTATATAGTAAGATTTGGTGAAAAAAATAAAGTTAGTTTTTAAATCAATTCGTAAGGGAAAGTAGAAATAAAATTATTTGAAAATTATACAAAGAAGAAAATATATTTATTTCTGCATTTAATGCTGAAAATTTCATGAACATCTGATAAGGAATGACTTCAGGAGAATGTTTTGAAAAAAAGTGGTTTTATATGAAATATATAGGGAAATATCTTAGTGAGGAAACACTTTTGACCCGTGAGTGTAGATATCCTGAAAATATCTTTCAAATCTGGGGATGAAGAGGGTTGAGGCATGGCTGTGTTCATATGATAGATGGATTTACATCTGTACATCTCACTGTGCATTCAGTGCCTATCACTAATAATGATTGTGAGTTTGATTCCCTCCATGGTATGGTGTACTTGATGCCTAAATATACAATCATCAATTTTGTCTAATAAGCATTTCTCAGACAGTAGATTTGATGAGAAGTCCATTTCGAGCAATATGTATCAAAGTTGGTATGATTATTGAGGTGATGTCAGTGCTGTCAAAATGACGTTCCATAATTATACATAAAAATCAGTGATAATTTTTCATGACCCCCTTGTCGCTTGATAGATATGATATAAGGTCAGTTTTAAAAGTCGAGACGGACATTATCATTACTAGTGCAGTGTGTCTGACAGTTCTTGTTTTTAATGGTAATGTCATATCGTGTTTGATGTCACACTGGCCTATTATTTTTTGTACCAAAGTCAGTTCGTTAATATTGACAATACCACTCTGTGAGATCAAAGGAAAATTAGAGATAATAGATAAAATCGTGTCTAAAGTTCTGAGAAAAAATGTACAGCTTATCGATAAAACTTTATATGCTAATTTGTCAGTTACTTGGGTCTGATCTGTGATTTTCATAAACTGATCAATATATTTTAGTACTAACCAACAAAGATTTTAAGATCAAGTGTGAAAGCTTTAAAAGAGATACTTATCATTTTTCTGTGATTTTCTTATAGAAACTCCAGCTTCCTTCCTCTACCTCATCTTAGTTGTCACAATACTACTGAAAGGCTGTACAAAAATTTACCATTATATGTATTATTTACTAGTGCTATATATTGACCTTTCGGGAAATTGTGATAAAAGGAAGAGGGAGTGGTATGGGTTGGGATATACACAGAAATTTCTTAAGAATATTATATCGTAATGAAATCTTTTGATCAGTGGGGTGGTAAAAAAATTGACAACTATACAAAAACAGTCAAATCTTGATATCTCAAACTTAAATAAGTCATTTCTTTGGATCGTTAAAAGAAATTGGTTGTGTCTCTTAGCTTAATTTAACTTGTATAGCTTGAATACTCTGATATTTCGAAGGTATTTTACACACAAAAAAAAACATGTTTTTTTTTTATTACAGAAGATGTAGACAGCCAGAATACAAGTGCCAATAATGATTTGGTTTTACAGAAAGACAGTGAAATACATAAATTAAGACAACATCAAGATGAGTTCTTACAGAAACATGAAGCTCAGATAAGAGACAATGCTCAACTTAGCAGGTAAATAATATATTAAGAATTATTTAAATTCAAACGTTTCTCAGGGCATTTGTACTTCCAGCATATGGTTATCATGCTTCTGTTAAAGGCAATTGGTCTTGCAGTGAATTTCGTTTGATGTCCATGACTTGGCTTTACAGAGTTTGAAATAAACTATAGTTCACTAGTCCAAGATTATTACTGTTTACCTAGGGCAACAAATATTCCATTGAACGAGGAAAATATGAGAGAGATGAGTCCCGTTCACCCCTTTATGTACATTTACAACTCTGTCAAACAGCTTGAAATATAATTTAAACTGTTTCTTCAATTAAGACTGATCACACAAAATAAAAGTATTATAGTTTGGACTTCCTGTGACAGTTAATTTCTAACCCTGATCTAACTCTGTTCTATGAGACAAGTTCTTATGAATGATTTGTTCCTATTTTGAAATTAGGAAGTTTGATACTGAAAAAAAGTCTCCTTGACAACACTCAGATTTTCATAACTTGCTCATAATATTTGCATGATGATTAGGGGCATATTTTCTAATGCAAAATGTGTATCTATGTGGTTTATGTTTAACAGTGACAATTTCTTGATATAGCTACTGTATTTTTTCTATTTCAGACTGTTAGAAGAGAAAGAGGACAGGATCACCCAATTAGAGGATAGATTATCTGAGATCAGTAAAGAAGATGGAGACAAGGCTCAACTGTTAGAAACTGTTCAGAGTAATAAAACTGCTTTAAGTCGAGCTCTCTCTCAGAACAAAGAACTCAAACAACAGTTTGCAGAGTTACAGAATGGATTTGTTAAAATGGTTAGTATGTTGCTGCTGTCATTTTAATTATTATTGTGGCTTCTGTGGCAGCTATTGCCGTTATGACCACATCCGCCCTTCAGCATTTATTTGGTTTGCTAAAGATATGTCAATTTGATGAAAGGATCTGTCATGATTGTGATCGTATGGTAGTTGCATTTACAACTACCTATGCAATCAGTGCTAATCACCACTTACATTGTTCATGGCGAGGTGTACTCGATACAACATTATATGATAAAGTTTGTCAGTGACTTGCGACAGGTCATTGGTTTTGTTCAGGTGCTCCGGTTTCCTCCACAAATAAAACTGACAGCCACGATATAACTGAAATATTGTTAGTGGCATTAAACACCATAAACCAACCAATCAATTTGATTATTATTGTGGCTTCTGTGGTAGCTATTGTAGCTACGGCCATTTCAGTCCTTCAGCATTTATTTCTTTTGCAAAGATTGTTATTTATTTACTGATATGGCCAATTGAAGAAAATAACAGAGAAATGTTAGACACATATTGAAATTAAAAAAATTAAGTATTTTTAGGACATTGTTTGCTAATTTTTCTTCACAATCTTCAGCATAATATTAAGTTATTCATTTCATCAACTGGTATATTTTGTATTTCCCTATAGAGCAATGAAAACATGGAGCTGATGACCAGGATACAGTCAGAACAACATAGTTCTAAAGAATTGGTGTGTAAATTAACTCAACAGGAAGATGAACTCAAAGTATTAAGAGAAGCTGTGAGTAACTTTGTCATATTAATAATACTCAAATACTTGGGTATCACTCAGTACACAACCACATTGGCGACATAATGGTTAGCGTGCTCACCTCAAGTGTGATTGATCGTGATGTCGAGCCCAGGCCGGGTCAAACCAAAGACTATGAAATTGGTATTTGTTGCTTCTCTGCTAAGCACGCAGCATTAAGGAGAAAGACTGGTTGGCTCGGAATCAGAATAATGTGTCCGAGTGGAGTGACATGTCTATCCACAGACTGTTGTTTCAGTGAACTAGCACTATAACAATCCAACTCAGCGTGTTGATCTAGAACAAAGTGGATCTCATCATTATCTCATTGAAAATTAACTTGTTCTCGCCATAATATAGCTGAAAAATTGCTGAGTTGGCATTAAACAACAATCACTCACTCAGTACACACTGGTATTTAATATTTAAAAAAATACTCAAATAATCATATTTTTTTTTTAATTTAACATTAGCCCATATCTATCTTCATAATGAAATTAAGAAAACAGAATTTAAATAGTAATCAGGGGGGATGGGGGGGGATCTCTTTAAATTATATACCATAAGTAAAGTTTGAAGATATCAAAGGGGCCATCAGAAGCCATACCCCTGCCTAGACGGTCTCTTAGTGATCCACAATGCATGCCCCTATCTAGTTTTTTCTAGATGTTCCTCTTTCTCTTTCTTTGGGGTTGATATCTCAGTATTATGGTACTTGGATTTTCATATGTATTATCTTAAATTGTTAATTTTGATTTCGCCTCGATACTTTATACCACTGTTCGTGACAAAATTTGTCAATGACTTGCAGCTGTTCGTTGGTTTTCTGCAGGTTCCATGGTTTCTTGCACGAATAAATGTGACCATGAGATAGATATTGCTGAAAGTGGTGTTAAACACCCAAAAACTCTAAAAGAATGATGCATTATGTTGTCTATTTTCAGTTGTCTTCGAAGCAAAATAAGCTGACTGATTTAGAAAACACAACCCATGAGGCCAGAAAAGAAATGTATCAAACTGAACAATTACATGACAGATTACGACATTATGAAGCTCAGGCTCAATTGGTGGAGAGCTTAGGGAGAGAATTACACAACTCACAGGTAAACAACAACTTGTTATTTGAACTGTTAATCAAAAGCACCTTTTTATTCCCCCACAAATGGCTCCCTTTATCAAAAAGACCTTTTTATTCCTAAAAAAGACATCAGGAGCATTAACTTTTACCCATGTACTACATTTGGTCTCTATTCAATAACTTACATTCTTCAAATGCAAATCATTCTAAATTTATGTTTATGATCAGCGACCATGAAAGACATGCCAAGCTTAATTTTGAACTTCAACACTTTTTCTGTGCTGGAGTTGTGCCCTTTGAATTGTTAAGATACCAATTTTTCATGTTTTCTTTCAACAAATTTTATCTGATGTTCTTGTGGCAAGTAGAATTTTGATTGGCTGTAAATTTACTTCTAACACTTCATGGAAGCCGTGCTGTGTATTTCATACGGCACAGAAAATCAATAATCGCTCTCACCTATTGCCTGTGCTGTGTATTCCATTTACATTGTAGCAGATGACACACGTACGGCACAGAAAATCAATAATTGCTCTCTGTGACCTTTTTCCAAAGATACATTTATTTATGTTTTTCCTATAATAAGGACATACTTATTAATGTTGGAACATTCAGATAAAAATGTTCCCTCCAAAGCAAATCATTTGAAAAGTATTAAAAAATATTTTTCATCACAATACATAGATCAAGGTCATGTTAACTTTTCCTATAGATACATTATTCCTTCTTTTTCATTGCAGTACATGCTTAAATAAAAAAAATTTTTTTTAATCCACTTTTATTTAATAAGGGTAATAACAAAATTACCGAACACAGAGCAATCTTCCAAAGGGAAAGTCAAAACTCATAAATCAATAAACAGACAAAATCAGTCAACAACCGGGAAACTGGGAAACCGCAATGGCCCTGACTTGGTACAGGCATTTCTAAAGAAATGGTGGATTGAATCAGATTTTACGGTGCCAACCTCTCGCTTCCATTAGGGTTCAAAGGTTCCGCTTGTCACTATAACAGCATTTATAACAATACTGGAACAAAATAGGTAAAATAGAGTCAAACAGTACTAAATTCAGTTAGGAGGGTGTCTAATATATCTCATGAACCATCACCATCAATAACTATGAGTCCTTTGAATGTATTTGATTGCATATTGACTTCACGTGACTATTCCACATCAGGAACTCCTTATTTTACGATGTTTATCTCTATTTATAGGACATGGTGGATGCCTTGAAGACACAGAACAGTGAACTACGAACCATGTTAATTAAAGCTACAAGTCACAAAGAGAATAGTAATACAGACCCTGAAGAGGAGAAGAAAAGGGATGATGTTGTATGTAATATTATACATTCAAATTTAAAATTTAAGCCAAGAAGATTTTGAATGAATAATGACTTTTAAAATTGGAATTTTAGCTGGACGAGTCCAGATTTTGACTCCTGGCTGCAAATTCATGTGACATTGAAAAATCTTGGCCTCAGGCCTAGAGAAACTACTTAAAATCACACACTACACTCTGTCTTGGTCTAACCTTACCAGGATAAATTTCCCTCACCTGGCATAAAACCTTTGTTTTGTACATGTACGCCAAAGATAGAATTCTAGATTCTGTATATACAGTGCTTTGATTTGGACAATATTTGAGTATCATGACCGTAAAACTTGAACTCACTCATCTGGTTGGTGCTAATGTGGTTCCTTTTCTTGTCATTAGTCTATCACAGGCAATGTAAGAAAAGCACAAAGTGAATACTAACGTTCCAAGATGGTCACCATAGAAGCAGTGGAAATTACCACTTCATTAATCTTACAAGCAAAAAAAAGTACTAATAAAAACGATTTTTATCGTGTATTGTTATTAAAAATGCATTGTTTCATTATACTTTAGCTCACCAGAACCAAAGACTCCATTAAGCTTTTCTCATCATGTGCCCGATCATGTGGTTTTTGTTGTCCGTTGACCTTTTACATTTTGATCTTCTCAGGAATCACTGTGTTTAATTGGAACAAACTTGGATATGATACTCCTTGGATGGTCTTCCTTCAAAATTGTATCTGGTGACATGACCTTCCATCCTAGATGAAATGAAATTTGAATCAAAAAGTCATCATTGAGCAATCTCCTTCCATAAATATGTCTGCTGATCCCGTCTATTTTCCAACATGGCCTCTATATTGTGATACTGTCTAACAAATAATTCATTAACATCTCTGGATCTCCAGAGCCATTTTTTTCTTTATCAAGATACAAAAAATTTCATCTAAATTGTAAATGATATATTTGTTTTGTAGATTGATTCATTATCAACAGCTATAAGACAATTAGAAACAGAAAGAAACCAGTTAGTACAAAGTCTTAAGGAACAGAGAGATTTATCTGATAGTCTGTCTATTAAAGTGTCTGATCTACAAGAGGAAGTCGTTCAGAAAAGTAAGTGAATGGGGAGGGGGATAAAAGATCATTAGGGTTAGGTATGTGGAAGTTTTACATCACTTCAAACAATATTTAAGTTATATTGTGGCTGTCAGTTTTATTTGTGGAGAAAACCACTGACCTGTTGCAAGTCACTGACAAACTTTTATCACATAATGTTTTATCAAGTACACCTCGCCATGAACAGGATTCAAACTCACAACATTAGTGGTAATAGGCAGCACTAATTGCACAGGTAGTTGAAAATCCAACGACCATATGATCACAACCACCCCTAGGGGTATGAGAGTTAGTTAAATAATGGCCATTAATTTTGTTATAGGCACCTGGAGTGGTTGTTGAAAACCATCAACCTCTCATAAATCATTGATTTATCACATAAAGTTTGTATTAAGTACACCTCCCTATTGGATAGGAATAGAGGGTTATGGTTAGAGTTATTGGTGTTTAATACCACTTTCAACAATATTTCAGTTACATCGTGGCAGTCAGTTTTATTGGTGGAGGAAACCCGAGTTCACTGAGAATACCACTGACAAACTTTATTACATAATATTGTATCGAGTACACCTCGTCTGTGTGGGATTCGAACTCACAATGTTAGTGGTGATAGTTACTCATTGCATAGGTAGTTGTAAATCCAACTACCGAAAGAGCATGCCCACAACAGCCATGGATAGGAATCATACCCACAGCTCTAGTGCTAATAGACAAATTATGTAGATCCACCTACCATAACTGTATATTTGTAATTACATGTACCTGTAAACCATGGATAACAATGTTTTATTCAATATTTATATTTATAATTTTCAGAAACAGCCATGTTAGAGGACAATAATGTAGTCAGTAAAGCAGAATTTGACCAATTAAAACAAGCCATGGAAATGATACAGGTAATCAGCTGTTTAACAGGTCATTAATTAGGACTATGCAAGTCAGATTTACATTCTTTGGCGATAAACAATGAAAAAACATCTAGAATTTCATAACGACATGATTTTCTCTGTGAAATTGTTTGACTTGAATCAGCATAAT
This sequence comes from Gigantidas platifrons, assembly GCA_002080005.1. Taxonomy (NCBI): domain Eukaryota; kingdom Metazoa; phylum Mollusca; class Bivalvia; order Mytilida; family Modiolidae; genus Gigantidas; species Gigantidas platifrons. The sequence goes on along the minus strand of MJUT01046205.1, from coordinate 363,984 downwards.
TTGCCTCCTAAAAATGTTTCTGAATGGACATTCTCCTATTTATGTACATTGTACATATATAAAATTTTAGACTTTAAAAAATGTGAGGTTGTCAAAACTGGAAACAGTCATGGGCATTTTGTAAAATTGTAATAGAAAGTACCAGCCTTTTAGTTTTCAAATAATTACAATGTAATACAAACTTTCTTGAAATTTGTATGTCAAAATTCAGTTAAAAATTAGCTTTTTCCAATATTCTACCAAATTGAATGAATATTATTGCTATCACAATTCATACCAATATCATTTAATATCAGATATGAAACATAGTCTTGTCATTTTTGTTTAAGATTTAAGGAATATGTCACATTAAATAGATTGCTTGAAAATAAAAATAACTTGTTTTTTAACAGAATAAATATATGTCCGTTATGAGAGACAAGGCTGAATTATCTGACAAAGCTGACGAGTTAGAACATACTGTATTACAGCTTCAGGGAGAATCAGAAACAATAGGTATGATGGAAATGCTGTAGTCATAGTAGACACCTCTTAATGAGTTCCTGTCAAAATAAAATAGCACGTAAATAAGGGTAATAACAAAATTACCGAATTCCGAACAATCTTCCAAAGGGAAAGTCAAAACTCATAAGTATATAAACAGACAAAATCAGTCAACAACCGGAAAACCAACCACACTTTCATAAAAAGACTTTGAAAGATAGAGAACTATGTACATTGGTCTAGTCCAAAACAGACTGTATTGTCTCACCAAATAGTAACTTGCAATGATATAGTTGATAAGCTACTTACATGGTTTTAAGCCACAATCACTTACTCACTAGAATATCAATAATTTTGAAATAAAAAGTCACTAACATAGAAACATAGACACCACAATATAACGAAAAATATTTTCTTGTAACATGTATGTACTCAAGTGTTTGGCGTTAAATAATCCCTTACTCATTATACTTTCAAAGTAGTAACTGTTTGAATCATTAGTGTCTTTTGAATTTATAAATAGATTTGATGTTATTTAACAATATTATTTTATATTTAAAGGTGAATACATATCATTGTACCACCACCAGAGGGCATTGTTGCAACAGAGAGAAATACAGAAAAATGATTATATTTCACATTTGGCCAAAGATCGGGAGGAAATGTCGGTAAGAAACAGTATTTAGCTATGGTTGAAATATTTCAGACACTGATATTTTTGCGATTTTTAAACTTCCTTATTCACCAAGCTTCATGAAACGTTAAAGATGTAGATACATATAAATGTTTCAGAATTTGTTATGGAAGCAAAGATTCACAATTATTACCTCTCCGTGTTAAATGATAAAAAGCAAAAAAAAATTATTAACCTTTGCCCAAATATTTTTTAAAAGAGGTTCCAGGTGATGTCTTGGTGTTCAAAGGGAACCACCTTTGCCGTCCAATGTTTAAATACACACTATACAATATGGTTGAACAAATATGTCTGTTGTGGGGGGTTTTTGATTGTTTTTTAATATGGAGCTTTTTTGCTCCAAACCTCGTAAAACTTCACTGAAAAGATGTGTTCTTTTGGGAGCCTTCAATTTATAAATGTGTCTACCGTTAGGTAAGCAAATTTAAACTATTACTTTATATTAAATTTCTACATGAACATAACACTGAAGTAGAAGTAAGGGTAGCTTTTTGTTAATAAACCTTGAACAGGATTAGGATTATGGGATTTTAGTACCATTTTCACTTTGTTATGTTGTGAGAACCAGTTTTATTGGTATTAGGAAAATCTTCACAAGTCACTGATAAACTTTATCACATAAAAGTTGTGTTAAGTTTTACCTTGCTATGGCCAAGAATTTAACTCACAAACTTTTGTAAGTGTACTAGATATAGTTAATAATCAAATAAATCATGAGTTATCTCCCTTGGGAGGAAATGATATGGATGTAAATGAACATGACAGACTATCCAACATTACACTTAGACACAAATTAAAGTAGAGGAACAGCGCTTTTGTTGCCGTTCTACATTTGACAGTCACAGTAGAGTCTTCAACAATAAGAATTGTCTCAAAATTTTAAAATGAGTTTGAAACTGCCCTGAGCCTGCAGTTGACATTTGCTGCAACTGGGTATTTTTGTCATTCTGTATATCAAATATTATTCCCAAGTGCAGGGCTTTCAACAAGAAATGGTTTTTTGTTTGTTTATAAAACTCCATTATAAAGAATTTATTCCGTTGTTTCAGTTAAAACTTGGAGAACTACAGACATTAATGATGCAGTTACTAGGAGAGAAGAATATGTTACATAATTATCATGAAGAATCATCATTACGTTCTCCTGATATCAGTATACAACCCCACTTATCTCAGGAACATATGGTTAATGGTGGAACAGGTAATAGTACTGCTTGTTGATTAATTAGTTAGATATGGATGTAAATGAACATGGGAGAGACTATCTAACATTACACTTTTATTGCAGTTCTGCATGTCTTTTTAATTTGCATGAATATCTTTTTATCCTGCAATTATTATTATTAATCCCACTCCACCGGAGTGAGGGTATGCTGTTTTACCTCTGTCCGTCCGTCCGTCCCAAGATATTTTTCGTCACATTTTTCTCAACTATTGATGACAGAAATCTGATATTTGGTCACAAGTTTTCATATAGGTATGCCATATTGTGGGAAGCGTTTTTGAACCCGTCAGATTCCTACTTCCTGTTTGCCGACCTAGTTGGTTTTTATACACATTGAACATATATGGGGGGGGTATCATACATGAGCATTAGCTCACAGTTCATCTTGTTATATTTGCTGTACCAAAAAAAATGTTCTATTCTTCTACTATATAAATAACAATCTCCTTCTAGTACCTGATTCATGTAGAGCAAATGGTGAAAAACGGTAACAATGTAAGATTGGACGTGATAGGAAATACCCTTAATAGTTGTTAAAGCAATGTTTGTTTCTGTTCTTTTCAGTAATATATGCCTGGGGTTTTTTGTTTTTTTTGTGGACACTTTGACATTGCAGGAAAATACAATATACATGTACATGTATACATTTTCTGTAAAAGTAAAATTCATTTGCATAGACTGAGTCAATTTGAAATGACTGCCAAGATACCACTGAAATATGCTTAAAGTGGAGTTAAACACAGATAGCTATTCATATTCATTTTTATTCATGGTACATTGCACATGTATGTTATAATGTATATTATGAAGTTCTGTAAGGGTGGAAGGTACCATTATCATAATTAGTTACTGTAAAGAGTGCATTGTATTGTCGTTGCTTAATTTTAATGTATTTTTTGCAGACTGGCCTGATTACACAAGTTCAGAGGAAGATTCTGATAGTGAAGTTGAAACAATTGTTGGTGGACAGGAAACAGAATCTGACAATGTAGGGGAGACAACTCCTCTAGAAACTAATAACAGCAACCACCAACATCACAAACACCATCACCATCACGAACATCAACACCATCATCCGTCACAAGACCAACGAAACGTGGAAAAATCAAAAACTGTAGAAAGATCGGACGGAACTGCAACAAAAATTATGAACTTATTATCAGAAATAAGTCACAATACGATGACGGATCGAACGGTTGATCATAACTTTTTACCTTGTAAATATTGTAAAGGAAAAGTGATAACAGTGTAAAAAGTAGTCAAAAAAAAAATTATATATGTATCATGCAAAAAATTATCAAGAAAGAAACAGGGAGTACATCTAGTGTTGTTTTTCTTTGTGAAAAATTGTGATATGATGAGTGAGATTTTTGGTTGAGTCTACGAATGTAAGGAGAATTATATTGGCTTATGGCTAGCAAAGAACGGTGTTTTACGTGAAATGGTAATGCAAAGAAAAATATTTTACTTGAATTGGTAGCACAAAGAAAAATGTTTTATTTGAAATAGTAACCATAAATATTTCTTGTGGGGAGGGGAGGGGGGGCATGATTAAAAGAGGTACCATATGAATTAAAATTAAGCAAATGCTTACATTCTCAATTCATATTTTCAGCCAAAATTGTGGTCTTGGATATGCA